>CAESWR010000197.1:229190-239574 GCA_903171835.1 Mullus surmuletus | reverse complement strand
TTCTGATAGAGAGGCATCAGAATGTGCCCATGTTGACCCGTGTCCACCTCTAAAAGGGCCAACAATGGGCACCAGAGAACTTGACCACAAATCAAAAATGGTTAAGGAGCGGTTTGAGGATCACAACAACGGGGTTTAAGGTGCTGACGTGGCCTCCAAAGTCCCCAGATCTCAATCCAATCCAGCATCTATGGGATGTTCTGGACAAACATGTCCGATCCATGGAGGTCCAACAAAGGTTCTGGTGCTGACATCAGCCTCGATGGGTCAGGATGGTCATAATGTCTGGCTTTATGGGTGTATATTAAAAATTACGCCAACTCTTTATCTTTGATATCAAACATTCACTTCTGTGTGTGTGTTTGTGTGCGTGTGGCTCGCTGTAGCCCGGGAGGCTGCAAACACACTGACGAATCCCGACAGGGGGCCGTGAAATGAAGTGAAATGCTTCGTCATGTCTGAGCTCCTTCCTCTTCATCAGGCACACCGGAAGCCGAGCCAAACCTTTTTTTGTCAGCGCTAGTCCAGGACGTAAACAGATTCGCCTCTTCTGGAGGTCAGCTTCTTCTTCAGCTCCTCAGAAACCGTTCTTCTTCTGCTCCTTCACGGCTCCTCGTCCTCTCCTCAGGTCCATCTCTTCATCGGTGGTGCGTTTCTCCCCTCCAGCCCGTCTGACGTAAGCAGTGAAGCAACTATAATAGTGTTATCTATAAATACTTCTCCATCTCTCTCACTGTCAAAAGGAGGAAGTCTCTCGTACTCATTTTTTTCCCGTTTTAAATGTTTTTTTTCCTCCCGGCTTCTGTCTTGTCATTTAAAAGACTTAAAATCCAAATTAATAAAAAAAAGGTGGAGAAGAGGCTCGCATTTGTCATTGAGAGAAGAAAAACTCGAATTTATATGTAATCCTAATATTCTATTTGGAGACTGTGACACGGCCAAACCTGCTTAAACGGCTTAAACAGCCCCCCACCCCACCCAACCCCCCACCCCCCACCCAGCCTTCCAGATTTATGCAAATCACTTCCAAGAAGAAATCTGCAAGTTTACAGATATTAATGCCTTTTATATCCATGCTTGATGTTTCCACACAGCAAATCTCTCATTGATCCATTTAAATCAATGCTATTTTGGTTTAATACCGAGATGTCAACGTTTCAAAGTGAGATCTGCATTTTGATTACATACTTAATCATTTCTTAGCCATAAAAAATTGGTTAAATTCTCTAAAATGTGTCTTAATTGGAGATTCTACACAATGCCATTGCTCCACATCACATCCAACTCTCTAACACCCATCCCTCTTGTTTTCCCCTGATGTCTTCCTCACCCCCCCGCCCCCCCAACCCAAGGGGTGCGTTTTGAGCCCGTATTCTCACCTGTCCTTAAACCAAGACACGGCAACAACACCCTCCATCCCTCAGCAGCAGTGGCAGACTGTCCACATTTCAAATATGGTCAGTCAGCCGTGGCATCTTGCCCTTTACATGCCCCCCCCTTCCCTCCCTCCTTCTCCTCCTTCCTTGTTCCTTCTCCTTCGCTCCCCTCAGATCCCGGATCACTGTCACATTTTTCCCCTGCGATTCGCTCAAGTAGCCTCGCCGGCGCAACAATTCCATGCAAATTCGGCTCATTTTGAAATCCTGTTATTCATTATGGTATCATGTTTATCCAATGGTTTTCAAATGAAATGGAAAAATGCAATAGGGGAACAGGTGAGCGTCATGCAGTGCCCCCTGGGTAATGCGGTTTCTCTTTAATGGGCAATTAGGAGCTTGATATGGGGTGATGTTTGCTCGAATTGAATGCTGCAGGCGAGTCCTGATCCATGATTTTTTACAATCAAATTCATTTTAGCTGGATTATATCTGCGGCTGCTAACAAATATTAAGTGTGTGATTCTCGGTGGGGCACGTAGGGTTTCTTTTCACTTGTCTTTTTTAACGCACGTTCTGCTGTTTGATCCGCATACATTAGTTAGTTTTGGACCTGGACCATCCTGCCCTGCGTTTTTTCTTCTTCTCGGGATTCCCCTTAATTACCGTCCGCCTGCGTCGCCTGACCTGACCTGGATGATGTCCTGGATCACCGCGTCGGATAATACCTCTGTGCGACAGCAGCCTCCCTAATTGTGATTAAGGAAGGCTAACTGCCGCCGTGCCAGCTGTCGCCCGGAATCTGTTTTTTCACGTGTGCAGGTGATGAAGTGATACACACTCGACTAAAGCCCGACACGCAGGTGACGGTAAGGAGCATTATCCCACTGTGAGGAGAGTTTATCGTCCCCTTAATCAGAAATAATCTCAGACTACATCTGTATAACCTTCTGGTCGTTTGTGTGTGTGTGTGTGTATGTATGTGTGTGTGTGTGTGTGTGTGTGTGTGTGTGTGTGTGTGTGTGTGTGGCGGGGTGTTTCCTCACGGTAAGGTGTGAGTGTGTGGACAGCTGCAGGCCTCACACTCTCACCTCCTGTTTGTCCTCCGTCCCTGATGTTCCCCCCGAGCCGTCATCTGCTCGGACACAAGTGGCTTCTTCATCACTGGTGCGACGCCGTGATGGTCCGCGGGGTCAACGGGGACACATGGGAAGTGGTACAAAGCAAGAGGGGGGAAATAAAAGCCTGTACAAACAAACGCAAATGTAAAGGGGGGACACACTCACAGGTTGAGAGGGTTTCACATGGCGGCTGAAATAACCCCCATGGAGGCCACTGGTGCGTGCAAAGATGGTTTATAACAAAACCTAACGAGGTAATTGGGGTTGGTGTATTCTCTTCCATATAGAAGAATGTTTTTTTTATTCATATTGAACCAATGTAAAACCTCTGTGACGTTTCCTGTCTTTTGCCCTTTGCCCATCTGTCTGTCAGGGAGTGATGATCATATGAGAGACTGATAGTGTTTATCTGAAGATCACCGTAAGACAGAGACCTTTCAATCAGTGGTGATTGGACAATGATTCGAGGATGTGTGGAAACTTTGTATAATCAATAATATCCTTCCTGAGTTTGTAACAATCAGTTTGTGATCTGTATAGCCTGTAAAGCCTGACATGCAGCGGGTTTCACTCAGCAACTGCCCGAATACTGGTTGTCTGAGTCATTTCCCTTTTCTGCAGAAATGAAGAAAGTCGTCTTCCAGAAGTGTGGGAGAGAATTGAATTGAACAACGGATAAAAATCTACCACATCAACCACAGATCATCAAATACTCCATTTACTTCGACTTGATAAGCACATAACAAGCACCGTAGCTCATTATTAATAATTATTCAGGAAAAAAGAGAAACAAAAAAAAAGTTATTCATGAATTTTTAGATCAATTCCCATCCTCCTTGTTGGCTCATAATTAACCTGGGGGGGCAGTTAGACCCTTTGTGTGGGAAACGTGCATTTCTGTCAACATGTAGCTATCTGAGTTCATTTGTATGACGTTGTAGAGGTTGAAACCACGCAGACCCTTCAGATTCTTCCTTACCAAGCTGCACAGACCATCGCGGTTACTGAAACCAGAAAGAAACCATTGCAAACCATCGGAAAGGTTGGAGGGTAAATGGGCTAAGGTGTCAATGTTCTCAGGATCAAGTGGAGCTTTAAAGACTGTTTGAGGACCCTTGAACTTTAATTTCTGCCAGTGAAGTACAAGTATACATAAATTCTTATAATCCTTTGGCATGCGTCTTTTTTTTTACCAATGTCCCCAATACATAAATGATGAGTTTGGGGCGTATTATTTGTGTATACTCCATTATTCTAAAATGCCACCATGTTGGCTTTGCAGTGACTCCCCATCTTTTAAACTTTTTTTTCCCTCCCACTTTAACAGCTTGTGTTTGTGTTTCCTCTCAGTAATGGCATCACTTCCCTGTTGTTCCAATCAAAGACATTGCTATTTGTTTGTTTTTTTCATTTCTTTTCTCTCTCCGTGTTTTCTGTTGGCACAAAATCCTGCTCAGCATGTATGTTTGATTGTACGTCTCGATACCTTTTCAGCCTTTCTCACATGGTGCGAAATGCAGATCCCTTTTCACATCTTGTTTTGCAGTTTTTGATTTAATTTTTTTCCTGAGGGAGGTTTCGTTCCCTACTCGGCTCAAATGTCCGTATCCATGCACGTTCGTGATGATGTTGATATCGCCGGGCGCACAACAAACACAGCAAACACAACCGGTTGCAGCTGCAAATCATAAAAGAGGAATAGTCTGGGTGAAATCGATGCCGCTAAGAGTCGGGCCGCGATGGAAGGAATGCTTTCTTGACAAAGAGTGACGGATGGCTCGGTGACGGAGACATAATGGACAGCTGAGAGGGATGGTTTTACAGCAAGAAACTCAACGAAGCTCGTTTGAATTAAAAAAAAAAAAGTTTCAACAAAGAAAAGTTGATAGGAGGACGGAAACCCACCAGCAGACGTGCTCTCTCTGCTCTGTGGGCTGCAGGAGTATAAATATCATCCAGCTGGCCCGTTTTTAGCGCCGCCGCCGACTTTTAGACACAAAACGCAACGATTGATGCTTCGATGATCGATTACAAACATTGCATCGTGACTCGCATCGATCACCGCTAATTGTTTTTAGATGGACTTTGAATCAACAGTGAATGACGAGCTCTCTCTCTTTTGTCTTTGCAGGCTGCAGGTCGACGCCGTCTGCAGGCCCTGCTGTGAGAGGAGCGACCCAGCCCATACGTTCACACGTCAGTACTCTGCATCTTACCACAGACTTTCACGTCAATATAGATGGGGTTCATATGAATGCAGTGAGTGGAAAAACTGCAACATTATATGCAAACGGCTACTTTTACTTGACTTAATTGATCAATAACATCTTTTTTTTTTAAATGTCTATTTTCTTTAAAATGATCCGATCCACATGTGTAACAGAGAGGGTATTATTATTAAACGTGAGGGATTGTAATATAGCCCATTGTCATTAAACTGTTTGGCCTGTTTTCCAGTATTTTTCCCATAATTCATACCTATTCTGTGTGATATGCTGAAACGTATGTTAATTGAGAAGGCTGGATCCTNNNTGAAACGTATGTTAATTGAGAAGTGCAAAACAAAAAAAACAATCTCAAAATACAATTAATCCATGGATTTTTTTTTTACTATGAGCAGAAAACAAGAGCATACCCAGATAATAGCATTTTTTAAATGGTCTTTGTAGCGTGCACACACACACACACACACACACACACACACACACACACACACACACACACACACACACACACACACACACACACCCCAACACGATGACCTCTCTATGTGCATTTCAATTTTGGAGCATCAGAGCTTTTATCAAAATTCCTCAAACGTGACTTAAATGAGAAGCCCGTCTTCAGCACATCTTCAAAACAGGGGAAAAAACACTTAATTCTGATCAGAACAGGATGAAAACTGAACATCTTTGTCATCAATTAGCTCTGGCGCCGGCCGGCTCTGCGGCAGAGATATCTTCCTCCCAGCGTTGGTGGAAACACACGACACACACATCAGCGGTTCACTGAGGGCAGCCGGAGCGCTTCACATTATATAAGTTGTCTTAAATGGAACTCTGCCTGATGGCTCCCAGCATGCACTGCAGCCTCCATTATTTATGGCGTTGCTATAGTAATGGGGGTAGGGAGGGGCGGAGTCTGGCAGCTGGCAGATAAGTGATGGAGACAGACCCTCCCCCCCAGCACACCTGTGTGTTTGGTGTGTGTGTGTGTTAACTGTGCTCATGAGGGGCAGGGTTTTCCATGCATCTTTTATGTGCTGCATCATTGTGTGTGTGTGTTTGTGTGCATGCATGCGTGCGTATGTGTGTGTGTGCCGGCCACCACATTATGTGAATTCTCATAATGGTCCTGTGAAAGAGCAGGGGGAGGGGGAGAGGTGGGCCTGTTTACAACGCAAAAAAATCCTAAAGATGTATAAAAAAACAAACATATTTATGGGATGGATGACACACCGACACAAAAGTATGAATTTAGACATGAATTTAGACATGAACATGAATTTAGATAATGGTACAATCAGTGAAATTGATCTTTAACTTTATTCATGATTTTCTTCTCTTTTGGCAGATTAATTACAATAAAAATACCTGTCTAAGGTGGTATAAAGACAATATGGAAACAGTAACTGCATACAAAAAATGCAATCACATAGTTAAAAGGGGAAGAAAAAGGGCAGATGTAAAACACACTGTTTTCAAGATGCATTTACACTATATTATCATATGCAGATTTTTAACAAGATATTAAAATTAGATTTTTTAATACTGCAATTATCGTCAATACCGGTGTACGGCGGGTTTGGCATCACCCTCCATTATTACCACAAAAAGCAGCAACCCTCTCAGCACGGTGCCACTTCCTGAGAAGCAGGACTCCGGTGACTGATGGAGCCGCTCTGCCACTTCTTGGCATCAAACTCATTTTCAGGAACGGAAACGGCGAGGAAGTGAAGTGACTGAAACCTCGACGGCGGAAATCAAAAGAGAAGGAGGTTGTCTTTTTCCTGCTCCGCTGAGACGGAGCATCCTGCCGTTAATCTGCAGAGGTTGTTCCGTCGGCTATAATTTTCGGCCTGAATCCGCCGACCAGCGCTGCTTTGCTCCGAGTAGAGATGCTCATTAGCGGGAATGAAGATGCTGCAAAACTGATACGTGCTGCACTGATTGAATGCAAAAAAAAAAAAAAAGATTGTTTGTGAGGTTCTTGGTGATTAATGAGTTTGATTGTGGTGTATCGACCACACACACACACACACACACACACACACACACAAACACAGTGATGTTTTTGCAGCATCTGACACCCCTTAACTGCCAGCTCGGCTGCTGCTTCCAGGTGTGTGTAACGCGATGCCGGGGGATTGTGTGGGTGGGGGCTTTTGTCCTGTGTGTGTGTGGGGGCTTTTGTCCTGTGTGTGTGTGTGGGTGTGTTGCCCCATGTGTGTAGGGGGGGGGTGTTGTCTCGTGTGTGTAGGGGGGGGTGTTGTCCCGTGCCTCCAGAGGAGGGCCGGGTCCCACCTGTCCCTTTAGGAGTCACGTTACGCACATGGAAAAGTCAGGGCCGGCCAAAATGTTAGTTTCCAGTTGTGTCGCGATACAACTTTCTCACCTCCGATACCGATATTGCAGCCTTGAGTATCGGCCGATACCGATATCGATCCGATATGATATCAGCAGGAATCATACATACTTTTATGACTTATTTTGTAGTATGGAATGTTAGAAAAGGCTTGATCAAGTGATGTTACTCAAACAGAGAACAATGGGTCAGTTGTTCTCATTGCTACTGTTGCTGACTATTTATCCTTAACCTTAAAGGGATAGTTCAGATTTTTGTTGCAGAAAGTAGTTCTGTCTAGTTGCTGGGGTCACACGGATAAAGCGTTTTGCTCCAAAAAACAACATGCTTTCAAAAGAGTCATACATTTGCATCACGAAATCTTTGCCTTGAAAAAGTTCCACCTTGCAATCACCCGGTACTATTTTCTCTCAGTTCGTATCACTGCGCGCACCATCATCAGCTGTTTCACGGTGTTTACATGCCGGAAGGAGACCGCTGTGGCACGTTTTCTTTCGTGTCGCAGCGTTCTCCTTCCCCCTCCTTTCTACAGCTGATGGAAAGGTGCGCGCAGGGATACGAACAGAGGGAAAATACTGCCGGGTGATTGCAAATGTATGACTCTTTTGAGCACATGTTGTTTTTTGGAGCAAAACTCTTTATCCGTGTGACTCCAGCAACTAGGAGGAACTACTTTCTGCAACACAGAAACCGGGCTGGAACTCGGCTCACGGGACGCAGTGGAGGAAAAGTCACTGCTGATGAAGCTCACTGATGTTGAGGAGCTCATACAACTTCATGTCAAAAAATCTGAAATATTCCTTTAAACATAAGAATATTCTACATAGAAGTGCTGGAGTCTGGAATGGACTGCTTGTATTGAAGTGATTATTTTGGAGATTTTAGATGCAGGCCGATATAATCCGACACTCAATCGTTATCAGATCAGGACACCCCTATCAATTTCCTACACCGTAGCGTTCATAAATGTTGAGGGGGGGGCGGGGGGGGGGCAGTGAAAGCACAGAGTGTGAGAAGAACGAGGACAGTTTTTTTTCCAGGGAAAAAATGTTTTGTTCTAAATTCCAGCACGCTGACGCCATTACTCAACTTTCTATTCTTTGATGCCTCGCGCTTCATTCTCACCCACTTGCCCTCGTCTCTCTCTCTCTCTCTCTCGCTCTCTCGCTCTCCCTCTCTCCCTCTCTCGCTCTCTAGTGCGTCTCCTTTCAGACGCTCCACTCGCACGCTATTTTACTTTTACCTTTGTGTCCTCCTTTGTGCAGCTCTTTTCACGCTTGCTCTATTGTCGGAGCGCTCCGGCTGGATGGAGTCTCTCTCTCCTTCCCTTTTTTTTTCTCGTCCATCCCCTCGTCCTCCTCACGCGCTTTTACATTCTCATGATAAGTAGCTGCGTGCATGAAACCATCCAGACAAATTGGCTGGTGTGAGGGCTGAAACAGGGAGGGAGACGCTGGTAAAAAAAAAAAAAAGAATGTAAAGAGGGACGCGGCGGCTCATCTCATCTGTAACCTTGAGCTGAGAAAAATGCATTTTTAGGGCAAAAAAGAGGGACGGAAAAGATTTAAAAGTAACCATCAGATTATCAAGTATTTTCTTATTGGAAACAGATTTCAGATTCTTTCATGTTGTTACTTGGAAACTTAAATAATATAAATAAATTTACCATATTGAAAGGAACTTTTTTGAAAATAAGTGAGAGAACCGTGCAGAAATTAAATTAAGTATCCTTAGTCGACAGCCTCCATATTTGCGGTGTTTTTTAAATGTGAGAGTAAACGTGTCGGGTTTGTTGAGCCGTCGTGTCGGAGGCAGAGGGAAGCTCAAATTGTGTCAAGAAATAATGTCGGAGGAAGGTCTAAAGTCCAAGGAGACGTGGGCTGAAGCACTCGCACCGAGGTCAAACAGAGATGTGGCTCTGATAGCTGCTGTGCTGTTATGCTGCGTTCAGGAGAGCTCGGAATTCTGCACTTCCCAGTTGAAAAAGCAAAAGAGGAATCCAGCCTTCCCTAATACCGGAGGGACGAGCATGTAGAAGTTGAAATCACCAGGGCTTCTGCGCAGGTGTGACCTCAGACGACCGACAGATGATGAAATCGATTTTTTTTCCCCTCCGAGTTTCCGATTAGAAGCTCCAACTGTAAATGGCGTTCCACGTCCAAGGAAGGAGGTCGGAAAATCCCGAGTTCCTAGTTGTCTGGCAGGCAGCGTAGGTATGCTGGTGTTGCAGGTGCAGAAGTGCGTTCTGGGAAATGAGTGATCTGTAGTTTCTCTGCCTGAAGTGACACTATGCAGCCTTCGGAATCGTTAAATCAAAATTCAAGCACTTTTCTAACGTCATTTTTGATTGCGTTTTCATACGACCTTCATTTCCTGTTTACTCACACTTTTTTGTGCTTGTTTTCATGTTTTTCATTTTTCATCTTTGGTGCCATCTTGGTTTTTTTTTTGCTGCTCAACTGTCGATGCCGATATGGCAGGCAGACAAAGAGGAGGCGAAATCATATGAGAGAGGAACCACACGCACACACACACACACACACACACACACACACACACACACACACACACACACACTTTTGACGCTGAATCAACTTAATTCACATTATCAGTTGTAAACTGCTGTAGCCGGTTGCACTGATCTCCCTCTTGGCTACAATCTATTGGACGCCACTGCTGATTTATATCCACTGCAGTGTGTGTGTTTGTGTGTGTGTGTGTGTTTATAGTTGTGCTACCTGCTGAAAGCCTTGTCCATCACGGCTATGGATCGCCGTACGCTTCCCTTCCGTGTGTGCGCGCGTGTGCATTTACATTAAGCCTATTAGCGTCATTAAGGGATGGACGCACTGCTTAAGGCGCTGCAGTGCATCCTGGGAGTGGACTGAAAGCTCGGCGCTGGCCTTGCGATGGCGTCCCCCCTCCCCGTCCTCAATCAGCTGCTCCGGCCATTAGCAGTCCGACGATGCCGTGGAGTGATTGGAGTGGGTTCGATCCCGGCCCGGTTGCCCACCGTCCACCTGTCAGAGTGTCCTTCAGCAAAGCAGCAGTTGCCAAGTTCCTCCCAAGGTGGCGATGTACCGCCAAGCCGGCAAAAAACTGCACACTCCTTTTTATTTTCGGAGCTTCTGTCTGTCATTAATCTCTGAGTTGTGAGCCTTTGCTTATTTCACCCCCTCCTCCTTTCCCGCCTTCTCGCTTCCCGTAAAAGCGCGGTTCGAAGCGTGGCTTAATCACGAGCGGTGAGTCAATGCTGACCAACCCCGGCGTCAGACCCGAGCCGCCGTGCCAGCTTGGCTTTCT
>CAESWR010000197.1:160965-176624 GCA_903171835.1 Mullus surmuletus | reverse complement strand
AAGATTTACGACCCTTCTTGGACCCAATTAGGGTCCAGGACAAATTCACTCTTAAAGGGATAGTTCAGATTTTCCTTCATGAAGTTGTAGGAGCTCCTCACCATCAGTGTGGTTCTTCAGCAGTGACTTTACCCCCACGGTGTCTTGTGAGTAGAGTTTCGGCCTGGTTTCAGTGTTTCATGCAGTGGAGGAAAAGTCACTGCAGATGAACGACAGTGATGGTGAGGAGCTCATACAACTTCATGTCAAAAAATCTGAACTATCCCTTTAACACACCTCAGACCATCACCTTATAGGATCATCTTGTAAAAGATAATCTGGCGTTTCCCGTCCTTGGTCGGGAACGGGGAAAGCTGGGACAAAAATGACCTTTATGTGTGGACCCTGCTTTAGCCCCGCCCACAGGAGATGCTAATAGAGGAGGAGAAGAAGAGAAAAAAACAAAAACTTGTCATCATTTCTAAACATCAATCAAATGTGAGGAGGGGGCGGAGCTGCATCAGCCGTCCATTGTTTGATTAGAGCCCACGACTTCTTTTATCATCCCTGTCAGACGAGCATCACAACATTCATGACAACTTTTTCAAATTTTAAGAAAACTTTTGAGGGATTTCAGTGTGTGCACAGTGTGACAACAATCTACAGAGATTGTCACGCCGCTTTGAAACATAATGACTATGTTGCACAGATCTGACTGCATTTGTTTTGCCAATAGCAATTTGAGGCCCTCAGTGTGTGTGTGTGTGTGTGTGTGTGCGTGTGTGTGTTAGGGGATTGTCAGACAGTCTGAGCCCTTTTACGATGTCATTACTCTCAGCCAATGCGCATAAACAAGTAGCATAAACCAAATATTTACCTGCCACCCATTTTCATTTCTCATAAGCGTCCCCTCAGCTTTGTTCAATTTGCCTCGTAAGTGAACATAGCGGCATAAAATGGGAGTGGAGAGTGTGTGTGTGTGTGTGTGTGTGTGTGTGTGTGTGTGAGCAACTGAGCGCGTGACCTTAGCTGACTTTGGTGCGCTCTTTCAAAGTGCTGGCTGCAGAAAGTGCTGTCCAGGCCTGTATTTTGATGTCAGGCTGCCGAGGCGCCGGGCCGATGTCCAGCGGCCGCTGAGGGCGATGAGGGGACGGGACAGATGGACGCGCGGACGGCGAGTTACAGGAGGAAAACACAGCTTAAGACAATTAGTTGAGGGGGATATGGGGAAGTTGAGGGAACAGATGGAGCCGCGGGAGAATGAGGAGTTTAGTGGAAGGTTGACGCGGTGGTCCTCTGCTGTCCGCCCTCCAGGCCGGTCTTTGTCCGTGTCCTCGCCTCCCGGCAGCAGGGGTCCGTCCTCAAGAAATGGACAATCAGCAGCTCTGCGTGTCGCTTATTTTTCCGTCTCTGTCCGTTTGAAATCATTTCCATTTCACACAACCCACATAATCTGCTTTTCTGTTCTCATGTCGCAGATTCTTCCATTCAAACTCCTTTTATACCTTGTTTACCCCCTCCTTGCACACACACACTCACACACATCCTTTTCTCAGCAGCAATAAAGTATCTGATGTCACTGTTGCCATGGCAGCAGTGTGATGACTTAGCTGGTTGAATCGGCCTTGTCATCTCGGGGCCGACTTGGGGAGCAGAGACGGAGAAATGGAATACATTTGAATGACAGATTATTGAAATTAAATATGGTTAGATTGAAAAAAAAGAGCTATTTTGTTAAAAGAGTTACGCCACCGATGGCTTCACATAATTCCACCAAAATAGAATAAACCATTTTAAGGTTGTGTGCCGAGCTGACGTGTCTCTGCGTCTTGCTTTTTCATCCCCCTTTGTTGCTGCATCTTTTCTTGTTTCCCCCCGAAACTGACTAACGAATTAAAGGAAAATGCCAGAAAACATATCTTTAAATGATGTTGCTGGCGGTGAAATGCACAAATACGGCAGTATATGAAAAACTGTATGTACGTCGGCTATTTTCAAAAATAAATCTACTAAATTTGTTTCCTTTGGTTTTCTGCTACAAAACACACAGTTAAGATTTGGCAAAAAAATATCCTCAAATCTAAATAACTCTTTCAGTCTAAGTAAAATGACTGTATTGTACTGTATTTCTTGCGCACACCAGCGGTATCTGTAAAGTGGCGCCCGGCCAAACACACGGGAGTTTGATATTCAGCTCTGATGTGGTGTTCGGGATCTCCTCGGCAGCTCACCATCTGTTGGCTCCGAACACCCGGTTCACCTTCACATCTTCTGTATATCCTGTTACAAAGACACCGGCCACCGAAAGCAGGCAGAATAAGTGTTGCAAAACACGGGCGTGACTGCTAATCTGCTCTCCTGTGTTGCATCTTTACGTCCGGCGCCCAATTCGGCCAGTTCACATTGAGTCTATTTTTAATGGAGAATTTGCAGTAAGCTGCTAAGTTGCCCTCTTTGTTGTTAGCCGAGGCGAGCTGTTACGTGCTGCCGTCGGACCCACATTAAGTGGATTTAGGCCACTTATCTGGGTCTGTTGCCCATCAGAACCACGATTGTCGAAGTGCAGCGGAAAGCAAGAAAGCTTTGCTGTGGAGCCCCGAGAAGACGTTTCACCTCATTAGGACTTTACCACAATAACTGGGATTTACTCTGTTTGCACTACATACACACGGTGCTCAAAGTGACTCAAACATGTAGAAGCAACAATTGATAGTTACATTTTGGAAATGTTTTATTTTCTTGTCATTTTTATGTTGTTATTTTATTTGTTATTTTATTTATTTTATTTTATTTATTTTTTATAAATAATATAAAAATATAAAAATATAATTTATATAATAATAATTTAGTTTATTTTATTTATAATTATTTTTTTCTCATTGTAGTAATTTTATTAGTAATTTTTTCAAATTTAATTTTAGTAATGTTTACTTGGGTTTTGAGCTGACGTTTTGAAATATGAGCTTCTCTATCTCTCTATCTCTCTATCTCTCTATCTATCCATCCATCCATCCATCTATCCATCTATCTATCTATTTTTTATTTATTTATTTATTTATTTATGATGTGACCGTTGACCTAAGAACTTCAGTAGGAACATTGCGCACACAGATTGCTCAACATTTGAGCTCTCCAGCCTTTGTGCATTCTGAGTTTCTCCACATTCCTGCGCTGTTGTTTGTTGTTCCTCCTCTCAGCGGGTTGCGAGGTGGGCCGTTGTACTTATGGCTGTGATTCATTGGCAGGCTGATTTGTTTATCGCCGTGCGGCCGAGGTATTTGGTTCAGTGGAGCAGTGGATGTGGAGCCGTTGTGTAACATTTATTATTACGCCACACTTGAGCCATGAAGGGATAAACTCTGAGAACTTTGACCAAACAGGTCGAGAGGAAAGACAATAATGTTTCTCTGTGTGAAAGATGTTGATTCTTAGTATTCTACACGGATTTCTGAACTCACCTGCTGTATTTCCAGGAGAAAAAGAGGTCAGAGGTCAGGCAGGGATGATAGATGGGTCCAAAGAAATAGTGCACAGTGCATGTGGAGCAGATCTTGTCTGCTCAGGTGATTTATGAATTTATATTTTAGGTCTGTGTGTATTTCTGTGAGAATATCCATCATAAGTGTAAGCAGGCCAGAAGGCAGACAATTGGGACTTGAGTGTCACACACACACACACACACACGCACACACACACACACACACGCTTTCCTGCTGAGTCTGTTTGTTTTCAGATTGATTGAAAGTTTCTTTTCTTGTTTTCCAGGTGAAGAAAAGCGTGGTGACCGTCCTACCTTCCTTCCTACCTTCCTTCCTTCCTTCCCTTGCTCGACTCTCCTCGTCCTCTCTTATGTCCTGACTTCCTGCCCGTCTTCCTCCTCCACTTCCTGTGTCTGTGTGATGCCGGGCCGTGGGTGAGAGTTTGCCAGTGACCAGACTGAAGCTGGGGAAGCTAAAGGTGGTGCGGCGGCAGCTGCTGCAAAGGTACCAAACACACACTGCTACTACGTGACAATTTTCCCTTAATTATTCATATCTACATGTTTTTGATTATATTTATTTATCTTCTTTTATAACACTCTAATAATTTCTAATATTGGTGCAATGCTTTGACTAATGCATTAATCATGATAAATCAATGCAACTAAGTTATGAAGCAGTGTTTATCTGATACCAAGTTACAGGTGATTTTCTTTTTCATTGAGACTTGCTAATGGATCAGTTACATTGATTGATTAACTATGTTGAGGTGTTAAATAGCCATTGCTATGCTTCAGTAACTACTGTAAAATCACAACAGTTTCACAGATAATGACTCATAACATGGACACATTTCCAATAAGCTTTAAATAACTATAAGCTTTAACTACCGATGGAGCAACTTCAAGCTTTGTCGTATTTCAAAGAACCTGATGATTCATCACAAATAATAATTCCACGAATCAGATTAACGAGCCCACTCATTTTCTAAAGTGTTTGTGGCTCATCCATAATAAGGGCAGCCTGTTTATGTTCACAGATGGCAAATTCTGTTAAGTACAGGCTGTTTTGGGCGACTCGATTATAAACAATCATGTATTTTCTCTCAGATTTGATTTCTTAAATCGCCTGAAAGTGCATTCAAACATTCTTCTTTTTTTGCAAGTTAAGAAACACTTGTGGGAATATTACAGTTGCTTAATTTGCGATGCAGCATAATAATCCTCAAACATCAATAATGACCAAGTTGTGGATCTGGTGTTTAAGTGTCATTCTTTTGTCACTAATTGTCAAGAGTGTGTGTGTGTGTGTGTGTGTGCGTGTGTGTGCGTTTGGTCAAGTGAATTCATGTGAACTCACCGCGAGCTAACAGATGTTCACCTATTAACCGGCCGCTGTAGGTATGAACACCAGCCGTTCGTCTCCTGCCTGGCTGGCCTCTACGGTTGCCAATGGAGACGCTACCAAAGAGCTCGGGCGCAGCCGGGGGAGTGCTGCTGCAGCAAGGTACAGTCACACACACACACGCACACACACACACACACACACACACACACATACACATACACACCTCCGGCTATAAGCCGCGCGTCGGGTTTAGTGAGTTTGCTGATCATGCAGAGAGTATTGATTCAGCGGGTTTTTCTCCATCTGGCCTGCTGACTCCTGCAGCCGGATACTGCTTTTCTCTGGAAAAATGTCAGCGTATATGTACTGTGTCAGCTCGCATCAAAATATACTGCTCGCATATTCCGTACATGCAGTAATATGAGAGGGAGCGTATTTGCCAGATTGTAAAACATTGTAGGATTGCAGCAGAGCAGGATGAGCTCTGCCTGAGGAAGCGTCAAGAGCGTAATACACATTTACACGGAACCTCCTTCATGTATTTCTGGAACGAGTGAGTACTTTCAGAGTATATAACACCACTTTGTATTACAGTTGGAGTGCGGCAGTTTTGGCCTCCTGATCCTCACCTTCTTCCTGAGTTTTGTCTTCCTCTATTTCTGGAGTGAAGCTCAGAATGACTACAATGACTTTGACTGGTGGGTCACACACTGATGAACACACTCCTCTGACGCATGCTTTTACCGGCATGGAGGTCATAAATACTGTGTTTATAGAATCAAATAAGGAATTAAAACCCACTTAGAGGAGGAAATGAACACTTGGACATACGTTATTGTGATATTAACTACCTAAAATGAAAAAAAACATGTTTGGAGAAGTTTTATTTGATGTGTTCTTTGGGTTTTTAGTTAGAGTTCCCTAAAACACAGTCCGACCTCCTCAACTTTAGTTTGATACTTTGGGGTCAAACTAAAATTTAGTTTGACCCCAAAGATTTAGATTGAACATTTAGTTTTATATTTAGATTTAACATTTAGGTTTAACATTGACATTTAGATTTAGATTTAACATTTAGGCGTACCATTTTATTTAGATTTAACTATTTCACATATTTGTAGGCTAACAAATATTGTTGTAAATGTGCTAAAAAACCGTGAATTCTAAAAATTCACATCACTTTTTTAAACATTTGAAGCTAAATGTGACAAAATGTTGCTGTTATTTTCAGCATGAGCTGCTTTACAAACAGCACCCCATAAATGGATGCAATCGTCCAGTGCTTGAATGCATTATGGGATTGACCCATCAATTGTAACCTGATTGATAACATTGGTATTTAGGAGACTGACTTCCTCCTCACTTCCTGTTCAGGTTTAACTTTGGGACTCTGGGTTTCTGGTTCCCCTGGTCTCTGGTCCTGCTGGTTGTTGCTGCTGCGCTCTTCGCCTACATCGCCCTGCTGTTGGTACGAACTATATCATGGTATTTCTCTGTGAACCCGAGCCGGGGTCAAAATCAAATCAAAATGAATCAAAATTATAGAAAAGATTGTACACAGAAGCTGTGAAGAAACATTTTGTGCTGATTTTACGTTGCACTTTTCACAGCCTCTGTAGTATTTTGCTTATGTGTTACTTAATGTGATATTTTCTCGGTAAATCGTCCCGACTGAAACAACGGTTTTCTTTATGTGCCGGCGCTCGTTAGCCCTCCGTCCCGCCGGCTCTCTGTGAGACATTTAGGAGCTGCTGTGCGTTTTCCTTAGATGTCAGCTGTTATGTAAGACTTGCATAATCATGAAATTTGCCACAGGTGAAGAGGCAGAAAAGGACTTTTAGTCTTTGCGGAAAATGTCAGGCAGAGAAAACTGGAGATAGTTGGCGTTTAAAAGAACAGTCATTAAAGGTCAAGGCTGTTTTACTTCAAAAAGTTGAAATTAAATATATGCCTACTTTTTTTGGGGGGGGGGCGGTTTAATTCTTTCTAGCAGTGGTGCCACGCAGGCCAATTGACAAGAATGCATGTAACAAATTAGAAAGAGAAAAGACGAGAAAATACCAAGCAAGTATTTATAAACTGACTGTCAAGGTGAAAATGGAAGTTTTTTTGTAACCGTTTGCTGATCTCACTCTTGCTCAGCTGCTGGCCATCTGCCTGCTCTCTGAGGGACAGAGGCTGTACCTCCACTGGAGCCACAAGGTGAGTCCATCCAAACACACTCTGCACTTTAGTGAGCTGAGCTGTGTGGCGTAAATCACGTGCACACACACACACACACACACACTGATGTTTGGTGTCCTCCCGCTCTGCACCAGACTGGCATCGTGGTGACGCTGGCGTTCTCAATCACAGCCACCGCCATCTTGTCTGACCTCTGGAGCAAAGAATGGAAGACGCTCCTCCTCTCCCTGCAGGTTGGCCACGCCCCCCCCCACCCCCCATTTCAAAACTATCTTCCGGTGTTTGTCTCAGACTCACCTTACATTTCAGCTCATTCTTGGACTTCCTCTCCTGTATTTAGCTTGCTGTTATGCCTCTTCACTCTCCATCTGCAGGTGACGGCGCCCTTCCTCCATGCAGGTGCCGTCTCGTTTATGGCGATTCTGTCCTGGCCAATCGCGCTGCACTTCTTCCGCATGAACAAGAAAGGTAAGAACACTGACGAGTATTTGTAAACTATGGCAGTGTCCGAAATCCTTCAGTCACTCACTCCTCCCTACTCCCTATGTAGGGTTTCTCTGTAGAGAGGACTTTATAGTGAGCTCATTCACAACATCGATTGACGCGCTGTTACTGACGTCGCTGCTGTCGCATCATTACAATGTGTCGGGCTGCCGCGGCTGGTGTGGCGGCTCCCTGCTTTTTCCATTATCATTCCCACATTACTAAAACAGCTGATTTTTAGAGGTGTTCCGATCCAACTTTTTCAATTCCGATATGATACCGATATTGCAGCCTTGAGTATTGGCCGATACCAATATCGATCCGATATGACATCAGCATGAATCATACTTACTTTTATGACTTGTTTTGTAGTATGTAATGTTAGAAAAGGCTTGATTAAGTGATGTTACTCAAACAGAGAACAATAGTCAGCAACAGTATGAGAAAAACTGACCCATTGATTATTAACCAATGACTTACATACATACCGGACTGCTTATATTGGAGATTTTTGAATACTTTTTTTTTTTTGCTGATATCGGACCGATATACGATATCAGTATTGGATCAGAACACCCCTAATGATTTAGTAAACAGATGTGTGATGTTCATATGCAGACTGCCCTGTCCCCCCATCATTTTTCTTCTTCATTTCGGCGGCACTGCTGGAGACACAATGCATGAATGGATATCTACCATTCTACATTTTGCAAGGCTTTATGGGAAATTTTGAGTGGCCTATATAGGGCATTGAATTGAATCACTAAGGTTTCAGACACCACTGCAAAATGGCGTAACCCCTATGTAGGGCTCTATATGGAGTGGCAAAGTCCCGCCCCTTCCTGTAGACCCCCTTGGTCCTTTGAGATGGTGAAAGTGAATGGGTTTAATGGAGAGAAAGTCATTATTTTCTGGTCACAGTCGTGATATGACTCACATTACACATACGTTCTTTGTGGATGTAAATGATAATTTTTCATGTCAAGAGTTTGACCGTTTATTATGCAATTGGTTCAGTTAAAGGCTGTAGAGAAAATGAGAAAGACTACATGTTGCGTATGTGATGTCACGTCATCGTCCTTTTCCCGGAAACGGAAAGGTGGGACTTTGCCACTCTGTAGGGGTTAAGGAGGGATTTCGGACAGAGCCTACAAAACAAGCGTGTGGTGGGTGTGGTCTAGAGGTCTTTGGCAGCGTTTCGCCTCCAGTTCCTGGGAAAATTCAAAGCTAAACAGGAAGAAGAAATACGCATTGCAGTGTCGTGGCACAATGTTAGTTATCTGAATCCTTTGTTTATTAATGAGTTTTTCAGCATTGTCCGGCTTCGTTTTCCACTCCACTGCTCCGCTGCACCCCGAAGTGCGACAGTACGTTTCCAATAGCAGAGAAAGTAGTTAACTCTCAGGGGAGACCCGACCAGGTGCGTCACAGAGTTTGGAAGTGCTGTCTCCTGCTAATAGAATGTCCTGCGTCACTGGCTGGCTTAGATTGGGAGGGAACATTTCCTCCAGTCTGCAAGTCTTATTTGGGTGTTTTGGGAGGAATAGGAATACAATAATAGTACAATTTTGTATCTGTCATGGATGAAATGAGTGAGGAGCATCATGGGCCTGAGCAGCTCACACGAGTTTTGGATTATCGGCCTGCATCTAAAATCTCTGATACAAGCAGTCCGTTCCAGACTGCGCTGTGTGTGGAATCTTCTTCTGTTGAAGGTTCAAATGTATGTGAGCCATTGGTTAATAATAGATGGTTCAGTGTTTCTCATAGCTACTGTTGCTGACTATTGTTCTCTGTTTGAGTAATATCAAGCCTTTTCTAACATTCCATACTACAAAATAGGTAATGAAAGTATGTATGATTCGTGCTGAAATCATATCGGATGGATATCGGTAATCTCCGAATACTCAAAGCTGAAATATCGGTATCGTATCGTACGTGGAAAAGTTGTATTATGACTCCCCTAGCTCACACACACACACACACACACACACACACACACACTATTGATGAATCTTAGGGGAGCACGACCATCGTGTCATTAATGTAACAGCTGTCACTTCAGAGCCGAGGGAGGGAAGCACCTTTTAAAAACATACCGGCTGATCTCTGGCAGATGGTGAAGCCTCAGTTTTATTCTCCCCCCGTCGTGGCGAATGCTTTGTCGTCTGTCGTTCACCGTATATTCTTCCGTTGAGACTCTTAAAATAGCTTTGGCAGCGGGGTGCTTTTTTTGTTTTGTTGTGGCGCCATTTACGGTCGCTATCATAGGTAACTTTGATTCAGCTCTGGGTGTCCACTTATTATTCTGTTGTTTATCTGCTTCCGGCTGCTTCCTCCGTGTCCTTGGTTCATATCTTCTGTTTTGCACCGTCTACCTTTTTCCTCCTCGCCGAGCCGATTTGACGTCTTTGTCTCTCCGCTTCGCTTCCTTTGGAGTCTCCGGGTATCGCCCCTGGTTGCCATGGTGATTCTGGAGCGAGAGTGATGCTGAGTCATGTCGGGGTTCTCTCCTGACGGGGGAGATAAGCGAAAGCAAGACTTGCAAAAACTCAGTAATTAATGAGACCCCCCCCCACCCCCCCTCTCTGTTCTATGCAGATGAGCCCCGGGTGCGACTGGGAGGTGAACAATCTAAGCTGTTTGAATGCGAGAGTGAGAGGGGATGCTGGGCTAGACTGGGAAATATTTCAACATTTCCAACAGCCAGTTCCCCGTGCGTCTGCCGAGTCACGCTTTGACTGAGCAGTGAGAGAAGAAAATTACCTGTTGAAATTTGCAGTATCCAGGGTGGGCAAGATTTCAAGGGTGGTTATCATTGATTTGGGGTTATAACAGAATTGCAGGGGCTGTCTGTTGGATTTAAAGATGCACAAAATCAACCAGTCTCTAGTCAGTGCACATACCAGCATCTGCCTTTGGTTTTCTCTCCTCTAGTGCGACAGGTGGCCATTCTGGGTCTCTACCTGTCAGTGCTGTTCTGCCTCTACCTGGTCCCACTGGGAATGTATTCGCCCTGCATTAAAGACGCTGGGACACTGGGACCTGCCCCGACACTCATCGGACACAGGGGAGCACCAATGGTAAGAACTAATCCCACAATCAGAGCCGTGTTTTTGTCTAATCATGTCTTTTGGTTGATTGTGTCTTTGCTCTATGTAGTTAGTTTATTTTCTCAATTGTTTTTCTTGTATGAATAACATCTGGCATCTGGCGTTGCATGAAATAAAGTTGTTGCCCACATGCACAGAGGCAGTTCAAACTTGGAACGTGGGGTGATTTCTTAATGCCAATTCCACTTGGAAATACAGTGAAGCAAATCTAAGTGGAAGACTATTTGAATGTTAGGGCTGACGTTTCAGAGAGAACATCACTAAATCTGAATACAGAATCAATAAATTATGCTCTGAGATTGAAAGATTACATTCTCCGAGCGTACCATGGACTCCCTGTCTTTATGTGTGTGCAGCTTGCTCCGGAGAACACTGTGATGTCGTTTGAGAAGGCAGTGGAAGCTGGAGGAGAGGGACTGGAGACTGACGTCACCATCAGGTAATCGCACTGCACCCATTTCTACGTGTGTGTTTGTGTGAGTGTGTGGAAAATGGATAATCACAAATGGTGTCAGACAACGTCAATCTTTTTTCTGTCTGGACATCGGCCTGTACCTGCCACCACACTCCGTCATTGACTCCTTCAGATTTCAGTTTTCTAGGAATCAGCAGCAGTCGTTTGGGGTAATACAGAGTACATTTTCTGTATCATCAGTATTTGTATACCAATAATGGCCCAGTAGTGGCCTAATTGATAATAGTTATCCAATAATTGCCCAATGGTGTCCCATTAATGGCTAGTGGCCCAATAATGGCCAAGTAGTGGCCCAATAGACATCTAATAATTGTCCAATAGTTGCCCAATAGTGTCCCAATAGTGGCTGGTGGCCAAATAATGGCCCAGTAGTTTCCAAATAGTCATCTAATAGTTGTCCAGTAGTGGCCCAATAGTGTCGCGGTAGTGGCTAGTGGCCCAATAATGGCCCAGTAGTCCTCCATAATCATCACAAGGTGGCCCAATAGTGGCTAGTGGCCCAATAATGGCCCAGCAGTGGCCCAGTGGTCATCCAGTGGTTGTCCAATAGTGCTAGTGGCCCAGTAGTGGACCACTAGTGGCCGAACAGTTTTCGAATAGTTGCTCAATAGTTGTCCAATAGTGTACCAATAGTGGCTAGTGGCCCAAAAGTGGCCCAATATTCATTCAATAGTGGCCCAATCAGTGTTTATGTTCTTGTGTAGGCCAAGATTCCATATATGAACCATGTTTAAAGAAATGCATATATTATTTGTTACTGCCCACAATTATATGCACAGCAGCAACTGGTAGACCTTGGCATTACTTTGGAAACATTTATTACACCTGAATTCTTGCAAGATAGAGAATAGGGGCTTGTTTTTGTGCGTGTTTTTTGCAGTAAAGTGGCTTTTACCAAAACCTCTGAATACTGTGTATACGCAATACCAGAGTTTACCACTCGTGGGGGCAGTTTAAATCAGCCAGCCAGTCAGTGGATGACCTGATGCAGAGTCTGTGGCGTGCTGCTAATTAGTCAGATCAAATGCTAGCGTGCTGGCCTCGACTCTAAGGTGATTACTACCATGCTAATCCAGTTAGCTATTAACTTTTCCATGGCCATGCTGGGGCGGCACACTCTGTTTACAGCCTGGAAAAGGGAGGATTAGCAGACCTACATGAGACAGTGTTAGCTTAATCCCATGCTATCGGTGACCCTGGTGTGGCACAGGAGTGTATGTGTGTATATGTGTGTGGTCGTCATGAATGATTATGCATCCTCTGCATTTCCTGTATAATTAAATTGTCAATGGTTTGTGTATGGGAATCTATTGGTGTGTGTGTGTGTGTGAGGGACTATTATCTGTGTGATTGATGAAGCAAACAGGCTTGTGTGCGGAGGTTTATAAATAGCAATAAAGTCCCTTTAATCTCTTTTGTCTTTCTTTTCGCTTTCTTTCCATTACGGGTGTTTTATTGCTTTTGTTGTGTTGCCCCCCCACAGTTATGATGGCATCCCTTTCTTGATGCACGACTCCACCCTGAGGAGAACCACGAACGTCGCAGAGGTGTTCCCAAACAGAACGCACACGGACGCCTCCATGTTCACCTGGGCCGAGCTGCAGCAGCTAAATGCTGGTAACTGGTTCCTACTGGTGAGTAAAATGCCACAAACACACCTTTTATATCTCGAAACGTGTGTAATGAATACGTCTGACGCACTTCTATGTGTCTCACAGAGGGATCCGTTTGGAACTGTATCGTCTCTGACTGAGTTGGAACGCTCCCAGGCCCAGAACCAGTCCATTCCCTCGCTGGCCAAGTTCCTGGAGGTGGCTGCCCATAGTGGGAGACAAGTGCTCTTTGACTTGCACAGGCCGCCTTACGGACATCCCTACAGTCAATCATACATCAACACCACTCTGCAGGTGGTGCAGGCCCACATTAATTCATCTCAGGTCAGTGTAAGCAGACACACCCACAATTGTTATTTTTGGTGTATGTATGTATGGCTTTTTTTGTTGTATGCCGTGGTACTTGCAACATATTTACCTAGTCTAGGGACATTGTGCGCTTGTTTATTTTCTCCACGTGTGTTTTTTGATGTGTGCAGGTGCTGTGGTTGCCGTCCGAGGACAGGGAGCTGGTCCATGCTGTGGATCCAGAGCTGCAGCAGACCTCCGGAGTCAAGGCCTCTATTCAGGAGCTGACAGACGACCACATCAGCAGACTGAATCTGCACTACAGCACCATGTCACAGCAGCAGATCAGGTAAAACGCCATTGAAACCCCATTGAAAATTCAGTAAAATGTGTCCACATGTGAAACAAAAATCTCCCAAGAATGGAAAACTATAACAATTTTAATACCATAAAATCATGCATAGTAAATTATATACCATATTCAAGCACTCAACTAGGCAGTTACTGTATTCCAATATAATAATAATAAGCATTCTTGTTTAATATATTGAAACATGACAATTGCCTTTCCATAAAGAGAGTTCGAACAACAACACTGGTTGTTAAAATTAGAAACTTAAATAGGGGAGAATTTACTGCTGGATGTTGAAGTTACACTGCATTATTTAATGTAATACAAAGTGAGTAATTCTTCTGACCAAATGGAGTATTGAAATGTGTACATGTGGTGTAGCTGCACCAGACATGTGACACAACTAGGCAAACATTTCTCTGCACACAGCTCACAAAGAAGCGGTGTGTGTGTGCGTGTGTGTGCGTGTGTGTGTGTGTGGTTGGGGGGGGGGGGAGTGGAGCACATTCAGTCAACTTGATAATTGGTAGGAGTGATCAAAAGCAGGGAGGAAGAGAGAGAAGTGAGAACAAGGAGTGGAGGTGGAACAAAATGTTTGACAACTTCAACGAGCGGAGGCGGTTCAGAAGACAAAAGGTTGATGACCACTACACGAGGAACGAGTGGGACGCGCTTATGCAGAAGCAGCGGGAGAACAATCTGGGAAAAGTGGTGAGGAAGATGGCTGCGTGACTCATACGCCGACAGCTTGTACCACAACTCCTGAAATAGTTTATTTTCACGGCTTTATTTTATCAGGATGTGACAGCGCGGCATCGTGGTTGTCATCAGATGCCCCCCCCCACCCCCCCACCCCAACTGTGCCCCCCTCCATCAATTTCTATTCAGAAGAACACACAGAATAACAGTCGCTCACAAAGCTCAACCACTGTCTTCAAGATACAGAAGAGAGAATGGACGGCTCTTTTTCTATGACAACAACAACATGCAGACACATTAATGACACTTTAGTTGAGCTGATGGTGCAGCGACACCTACATTTGAGCACTTTAAAAACAAATAATAGCTTAATAGTCATGTTTTAGGTTTCATCCTTTTGTTGGGCTGGGAAACAGATTTAATTTTTTTAGATGAGAAACACTTGTTCAGTTGCATAATCAGGCACCCAGAGGCCATTATTTTGGATATAAACCACAATGGCTGAATAAGAAACAGATTGTGAATGAATATGCACATTTAAGCATTTCCGAGTCTCACTTTTTCATTGCTTGAGTGGTTTTGCAGCCAGCAAAAAAGAAAACATGGCATCCATCCTCATACACCATTGCCACACAGAAGTGACATTACAAAAAACACTAAAACAATAAAAGTCCCTCAAAGTAATACTATAGACAAGTAAAAGAAAAGTGAAAAAGAGCCCAAGGTTCCGTCAGTGCAGATAAGAACAGGAATCATAAAAGCGATAGAATGTGTACAAATTACAATATCTAAGGATAAAGTATCTTTTTAAGTCAAATAAATAAATGAGTGAATAAACCAATAAATGAAACGTGACTAGATGAACACTATATTGATTTATAGATGAGTAATTAATGAGTAATTACAGTATTGAGCCATGAAATATGCATAGATCTCATTGCATTGTACTGCACCTCTCTGCTCTACAAAAAATCCGATTGAGATACATAAAGTAGAAAACGAATAAGACGTGAGCCGCTGTATGATGTCACAATAAAACACACAGACATACCGGTTGCATAATCTGCTAAAGTATCGTTTCCTCCTACACTCGATGTTCTTCCTCTATGTAAAATTAATGTGTGTGTCTGCGTTTCCTCTGATCTCCCCCTTCCTCTCCTTTCCCTCCTGCGTCTGTTTTTCCGTCTCACTCTGTTTACCTCAGCAGGCAGATGATGATTAGACTTTCAAAGGACGCTTTCATCCCAACAAACACCCAGGGAGACAGAGAGAGGCAGCGTGTGTGTGCGTGTGTGTGTGTGTGTGTGTGTGTGTGCCTGCGCATGCATACCAACCCTCCATCACTTTTTAAATGGCCCTCCATCCCTTCCGTTAATTTAAGTCCTTTCATGCCCTTCTTTCAGAGAGTTCACAAATCTAATGAAATGAGTGCAGAGACAGTAACATCATTTTAATTTATTTCTATTTATTTAGTATTTATTTATGTATGTATTTATTTATTTATTTTTGATGGTTTATTTTTATTTTGTGTGTATTTTATTTATTTTTATTTTTTATTTATTTTATTTATTGTTATTTTGTATTTATTTATGCATTTATTTTATTTATTGTTATTTTGTATTTATTTATGCATTTATTTTTATTTTG
>CAESWR010000197.1:146575-157744 GCA_903171835.1 Mullus surmuletus | reverse complement strand
TTAACTGTGAAGTTGTAGTATTCACAAAGTATTGATGTAAAGCTCTATATTATTTCCTCTCCTATGTAAATATGAGTGTAAGTACAAGGATGCACCAATTAACATTAGTTGATGCAGTAATTAGCATCAGCTGAGCAGCACAATTGCACACATATTTTAATGAGGATTTTCTTTTAACCCTTAAGAGTTCCTGGGGGCGTTTCCTGTCCAGGCCACTTTTTATTTTTTTGTCCCCAAGAAATGAAAATCTTTCACTGCAGAAAAATTTGAATTCCTCAAATTCAATGTTGCTGCTAATCACTGACCATCTGAGACTCCAATAATAATGATCAAATCTTCCTTGAATTGCATTGTTGTGGATATTATTTGAATTTTTGTGTGTGTGTGTTTGGTGGGGGGGGGAGGGTCTGTGGAGTTGCGAAAACAAATCCCCCCCAAATAATTAAAACAATATGTTATTTTACAGTAGTTTTTAGAGAGGGGACTTTTGAGATTTTTTTTTTTTTAAGCAACTCTCAATTGTATCTGCTTTCATTCAGCACAAACTCATCTCATCTCAACATTTTCAGAGCCCGTTACCCGGGTTAACGCTCATTACTGCAATAACTAATGGTAATAAATGCAGTATTACCAAAATATTAATGTATAATAATATGTCTTCGTAGCTAACAGACCAACTGACGTCCCACTGTGGAACTAAAATCTACATGAAATCGTATCTGAAAGCCCTTTTTGACACGCGATTAGTGGGCAAAACCCACCGAAAGCTCCCCTCTCCATGTTCATTAGCAGACAGTATTGACTCCTGATGACTGTCTCTGACCCCCCCCCTCCCCCGCCCCCCCCCCTGTGTGTGTTTGTGTGTGGCTGCATGTGTGTGTTTGCACGTGTCAGACTCCTCAGAGGTCATCTGTGTTCGCTGGAGTCCGCTCCACTCAGAGCCCCCCGCCGGAACCCTCGTCTCCCTCCCCCTGGTCTTCAACCCATGACCCCCCTGCATGCCAACCCTGCTTGTCAAACCCTTCAGGAACCTTGTAGGAACATTGGACCGTCTGTCACTGCTCGCTATTGAATGTTTCCCTTCAGAAAAATAACACACACACGTACACTTTTTTCACTTAAAGGTTATCGTCGATGGAATTATTTTCAAAGTAAAATATCTTGTTAATCGTATAGAAGATTTGCTGTCGTATATTTCTCAAGTATTTCTCGGGTGTTTGGGGTCTGTAGTAGGGCTGTCACGATATCAGATCTTCACTTCATGATTATCGTGGGCAAAAATGTCACGATAACAATATTATCACGATATCAACAAAAACTTTGATAATAATTGTACAATCAATGAGGTTGATCTTCAACATTATGATGTTTTTCTACTTTTGATTACAATCAAAATACCTGTCTAAGGTGGAATAAAGACAATATGAAAACAGTTACTACATTTAGACAATATTATCATATGCACATTTTTAACATGATATTGAAATTTCATTTTTTAATATCACGATTATCATCAATCCCAGTATATCGCGACAGCCCTCGTCTATAGTCTGTCTGCCCACCTTAAATCCTTCTATGTATGTTCGCTTCCTCTCATTTCCCACCCACACAACCTCCGTTTTACCCACAATGCCCACAAAACACCTGACTTCTCCTATTTTCATTTTCATCTTTAATTTTAAGCCAAGATCGGCCAATAGAGGTGATTCTGACTGAGATTTGCCTCTTTCTCTTCCTCTTCCTCTTCCTCTTCCTCTTCCTCCGTTTCCCAGCAGAGCTGAGCGATGTGTGGTCCATCTCCAGCGTCAACGTCCGGCCAGACCTGCGGAGCACTCCCAGTTCGCCCAGTACCCCCCAACTGCCCACCATCACAGAGGAGTGACGGCAAGAGAGAAAGAGAGAGACAGAGGAAAGGAGGGAGAGAAAAATGACTGATATATATTTATTCAAAAAGGCCTGGAAACCTTTTCTCTTGTAAATTGAACATTCATTAGAGCGAGTTATTTAGATCTCATTCAGTTTAACATGATTCGAACTTTGAGTAAAAAAATTGGGTTTGATGGAGAATCCTTGAAAGATAAAACAAACAAAAAAAACTCATCTCATTGCCTTGTGAACCAAGTGAGGCTGCACAAGCTCAGACGAACCCAGAATCTACGACTTATTTATGTCAAATTGTATTGTAAAAAACAAAAAAAACAAAAAAAAAATCACATCAGACGAGTGTGACAGGGACCAAAAACCTCCACTTCCTCTCTCCGCTCTCGCCATCCGCTGAACCCGACCCGAGCTCTGGACTGAACGGCGCCCGGGACGCGTCCACGGCGTCCAATTTCACACTTCAGACTCTTAACGCTGTTTAACGGGGGGGACGATTTAACGGCGACCCTGATCAGAGGAAGCGGCGCCCGCGGGAGCCGAGTGGTGCGGAACATTCCCGCCCCGTGGATGCTTCGCTGCACCGGCGGCGGAGCCTGCAAAGACCTCCAGAAGGAAAGTTGCAAAAGAAATATCCAGCTATAGTCACTCATGAGTCGTTTTCACTCTTTTGGTCTCGTGTTTGTAGTTGATTAAAAACATATAAACAGAGGGAAGGAACAACCAAGACTCACAAGGAAGACGACAAAAACGGACTCTGAGTAGAACCTGTAGTGGTAGAATGCAAATATCAGGTGCATTAGACCAAAACTTTTTGTCTTAAAACTTTTACTTGTGTGTGTGTGTGTGTGCGTGTGTGCGTGTGTGTGTTGGTCAGACTGACGGAATGAATGTAAACGAAGGCGTCACGTTCCTACTCAAGTGAATGTATCAATAAGCTCGACGAGAAGTAGGGGTCGGGTTTGGGCCGCAGACTGTGCTGGAGGGGATCGCAAATGGAAAAAAACAGACTTTTGAGGAGGGCAGTGAACGCACCGTCCGCACTAGGCCACCCTAACTCGAACTGCTGCCCACATAGCAAACTGGTTCGGCCCAATTCTGGCTCCAGTCTGGCAAGTGCTGGCACTGGCAAGTGGTTTGTCATCCAGATCTGGTCCAGGTCTGCCAATGATGGCAATGGTTAGATGATGGGAAGCCACATGTGGGTCCATTGTGGTTGGGCCGCAAAAAACAAATCACTGTCCAGTCTGGCTACTACAGGCAACTGGCGCCAGTGCTCAAACTGTGCTGGACCATAACAGGTACAACTGTGTCCACAGCTGGTCCAGTGCTGGTTCATACAGTGTCCACAGCTGGCCCAGTGCTGGCCCCTACAGTGTCTCTAGAACTGGTACAGTGCTCGCCAGAACTGGTCCAGTGCTGGTCCATACAGTGTGTACACAACCGGTCCAGTGCTGGTCCATACAGTGTGTACACAACCGGTCCAGTGCTGGTCCATTTAG
The DNA here is from genome assembly GCA_903171835.1 of Mullus surmuletus. Classification (NCBI taxonomy): domain Eukaryota; kingdom Metazoa; phylum Chordata; class Actinopteri; order Syngnathiformes; family Mullidae; genus Mullus; species Mullus surmuletus. The sequence continues at coordinate 154,364 of CAESWR010000197.1, read as the reverse complement.
TATGTCCACAGCTGACCCAGTGTTGGCACCTACAGTGTTGGCACATACAGTGTGTCCACAACTGGCCCAGTGCTGGTCCATACAGTGTCCACTGGTGGTCCATACAGTGTGTCCACAACTGGCCCAGTGCTGGTCCATACAGTGTCCACTGCTGGTCCATACAGTGTGTCCACAACTGGTTCAGTGCTGGTCCATTTAGCATATCCACAGCTGACCCAGTGCTGGTACATACAGTGTCCACTGCTGGTCCATACAGTGTCCACAGCTGGCCCAGTGCTGGCCCATACAGTGTGTCCAAAACTGGTACAGTGCTGGTCCATAGAGTGTCCACCACTGGCCCAGTGCTGGTGCATTTAGTATGTCCACAGCTGACCCAGTGTTGGCACATACAGTGTGTCCACAGCTGACCCAGTGTTGGCACATACAGTGTGTCCACAACTGGTCCAGTGCTGGTCCATACAGTGTCCACTGCTGGTCCATACAGTGTGTCCAAAACTGGTCCAGTGCTGGTCCATTTAGTATGTCCACAGCTGACCCAGTGTTGGCACATACAGTGTGTCCACAACTGGTCCAGTGCTGGTCCATACAATGTCCACTGCTGGTCCATACAGTGTGTCCACAACTGGTCCAGTGCTGGTCCATTTAGCATGTCCACAGCTGACCCAGTGCTGGTCCATACAGTGTCCACAGCTGGTCCAGTGCTGGCCCATACAGTGTGTCCAAAACTGGTCCAGTGCTGGCCCATACAGTATGTCCATCTCTGGCCCAGTCTGCGTGCCAGAACTGGACCACACCAATTTTGCTATGTGGGCGGGTCTCGTCCCGACCTTTCAGGGGTGAGGGCGGCGAGGTCACAGTGCCTTTGCTGCCGCGCTGGAGGCAAAGCGGGAGGTCGTGACAGTAAGTGCCATTAAAGCGGACGAACGGTGGAATTGTTATTTTGTCGTTGAGAATCAGTTAAAAGCGGAACTGTGTTTTAATAAGATGTAATGTATCCTGCATGCTCAGAACATTCAAGAAAATCAGTGTGACGCTTCACAAAAAACAAGCTGCTTATCATCGCGTCAAATCGGCTCTTGGTTTTTACTTTTAGCAGCAATTTAACCTTCCACAGTCCGAAACGAAATCTATATATTTTTGGGGGCTTTAGAGATTGGATATGAAAATATCTGTGTGCAATCAGGGGTTTCTGGGCTATTTATTTTTGCCCTTAAGGCGTCATAAAACCTGTGAATTAGATCGTGGTCCATGTGTTCCTCAGCAAAGTGAGGAGACGATATATATTTAACAATAGTAGGATGTATAAATAAACACCAATAGAATAGAGAGTTAGGTCAGTGCAGTACAGAATCACAACTGTGATATAACCAAACAAGTTCCTGTAACGTAACGCTTTTTTTATTTCGCTGTGATTTAGGATTTCTATTGTAAATGCTGTTTTGTTTTTTTTTGTTGCTTTTTTATGTTTCGTAGTCTGAGCATTATGTCTGTCAATCACAGCACCACAGCGCCTCAACTGGGCTTGTTCGATAGAATATGACGATTTGCCCCCAGACGCTCATTCCTTGTGAGTGAGTTACGCAGCACTGCACCTTTCTTAAAACGTTAAGTCCTCCCCTAGTTAAAAGACAAGTATTCTACAGTAGACAAGCATTCTTTGGTTTAAACAGAACTTTTTTTTGTTAAATTTCCACAATATCTACCTTCAATTACCGTGTACTGCCAATTTCCAGTCTGTATTACTTGATCAAATTCAGACAAACCCCCCCCCCCCCCGAGTCTACTGCTTATTAAGATAATCTAATTCAAGTGTTAACCAAAAGAAATATACAAACCCTGGTGATCCTGCGACCACGTCGATGCAGTTCACTCGGCTCTGCTGTTTTGATGCCTGTGATTGTTTGTCGTAAATGAGGATTTTTTTTACCGTATTCGGAGCGTTTAACTCCACTATTGACTCCAATTCCCCTGTAACTTAATGATGCACGTTGGATCGTCCTGAGCGTGAGAGATGCCTGCAGCTTCTCTCAATGAGAAAATCACATTGAATTTTTTCATTTTTTTATTTCACAGTTCTGTGCTCAGTAGTGGTCAACCGCTCAGCATTATCTTTGAATAATAATTATTTAAGACGCTTTAAGCTGTAGAAAGATACAGTGGAATAGTCAAGATGCTACTGCGTTCTTTGCATTAGTACTTTCATCATGCTGCGATGAACAGCCTTTTTTTCTTTTATGGAAACGTCATTTTTGTAACACTTCATGTAACTTTCTCCCAATTGTAAATGCCACTGTCAGCTGGTATTAAAACATGAGTAAAAATGTCGAGGTGTTGACAAGCACCGCCTGTGGTTCTTTATCATAATTTGGGCTTCGAGGCAGTGGACTGCGATTCTGATCCACTACTTGCAAGAATTTTCTCAATTTTTCTCTGCATTTTGTGTCGTGAGGTTTACGTGTTGGTCACATTGGATTACACCAAGATTGAATCATTAAAGCGGGCACGGAATGATCAATATATTCGCAATGAGTAACTCGAATCAACGCGGATCCTCCTGCAATTACAGTTAGGGGGTGTCCCGATCCCATATTGATATCGGCCCGATATCAGTAAAAACGAATATTGAATTACATCGACCTGCATATAAAATCTCGGATACAAGCACCCCGATGCAAGCAGTCCATTCCAGACTCCGTTCCAGCTCTTCTATGTAGAATATTCTTATGTTTAAGGTTCAAATGTATGTAAGCCATTGGCTAATAATAAATGGGTCAGTTTTTCTCTGTTTGAGTAATAACACTTGATCAAACCTTTTCTAACATTCCATACTACAAAATAAGTCATAAAAATATGTATGATTCGTGCTGGTATTGTATTGTATTGATATCAGTATCGGCCAATACTCGTGCCTACAATACTGGTGTCATATCGGAAGTGATGAAGTTGTACTGGGAGACCCCGAATTACAGTAGAAGTCGACTTGGCCAAAGAATAAATCCAGACAACCATGCGTTTCATTAACGTTATATTACTATGGATTGCATAGCAGACAAAGCTAACACATACTGTGAGCATGTACATTTACTGTATCAGTGTATTAGGCTACTGGGCTGCAAGTCCAGCGTTCCTACTGCCCTGATCATCCCACAACTCAGGAGTGTTTCGCTCATTTACATCAAACAGGTCATAAAAATGTGTTTAATATTTTGTACAAAGGGAAAGCACACATTATAGAACTTTAAAAACACACCCAGGGCAGAAACAGAGGGTTTGGCACGGTTACAATACCAAAGTATTTGCACAACTATCACGCAAACAAGGCAGAGTTGAGACTGAGTGGTCCTTCTCTTGGACAAACAATCACATTGACGCCAAAATAAAACGACAACAGTGAAGACTTAAGTACAACTAAAAGCCAGGAAAGCCCGAGAAGATCTGTTTAGGAGCCACTATTGTGGAGGAACCTCTTAAAAGTGCTGAGGAACCTTTAAAAACAGCTTCTTAGAAATCTCTTGAGGAGCTTTTAGAGTGAAGAACCTCCAGGATCTTCTAGTTTCGAACATCATGCAGCTTCACCAGAACGGGAGACACACAGTATTTGATGTAAAACTGAACACACACATACACAAGCCAACAATAAACTACGACGTCCGACAGGAGATGTAAACATAAACCTCAAGTATGGAAAACAAAAGCAGGAATTAATGGATCACACACAGCGCAGGCCGAGAAAAGGTTTCTCTGTGATGCATCGTATGTAACAAAAGATTTCAAATAAATGGAATCAGGTTCTTCATTTGTTTGCATCTAAGGCCACAAAACTGTTCTTCTAAACTAGTAAGAATGAAACTCAGCAGTTAAACCTCAGTAAATGAAAAGCCTCCACTGGCTTCTGACCACTTTTCTTAACAAAGCTCTTTTGTTGTTGCTTCAAATTGATTCCGGAATGCTTCATATTTTGAGATCCTGGTCGCATCCATCATCTGATGTTAGACTGTTGTGGCTGGGCCTGTCAAAATAATCAATACATCAAAGTTCTTGACATTCCAATTACAATGGGTGAGAAATGATAGTTTATTGCTTTTAAAGGGTGTACTTGCATTATTATGCCATATTATAATTACGTTGGTTAAAAAATGAACTCAAAATAACAATAATACTGTTTATCGGCAATAATTTGTAGGATAATATATCGTCCATCAAAATTTGTTATCGTGACAGGCCTAGTGGTGACCAGCTCAACTTGATCGTACAACATCGTAGCATGGTCCAACATTCAGCTAAGGTGTAAATGTTATTGGAGGTGAAAAGGAGCCACCATGAGCGAGGCTTTGAAATCGAAGATACCCCATTGAGAAGAACCTACTAAAGACATTTGATGACCTCCGGCATTAAGACACTTCAGCGATGTGACAAAAAGCCAACTTCGGATTTCTCGGTTCATGCCAACAGTTGAGGTACAAGTTTGGCCAAAATATAAAACACAACATTTAGATGATTCATCACATTATTTAGACATACGTCGCCGTCTCGTTGACGAGTTAACAAGGCCGATTTGAACATTAAATGGTAGCTGAGTCCCCCTCAGCTGTACAAAAGACATCAATAAAGACGTCACAGGTAGTCATCCTCACTGGACGGGTCGTCTTCGTCATAGTGGGAGCTGTGGTAGCCGTGGTATCCATGGAAACGGTGGCTGGGTCCCTCGCCAGGGTCGTCGCTGCTGGCGGCCGAACTCTCCCCGGTGAGCTTGGACCCCTCGGAGCTAGCAGAAGGACTGCGGCTCATCCTCCACAACTGGTGGGCGAAGCTCCGCCCCCAGCTGCAGGGCTGGCCAATGGGGCGCAGGAGCCGGACCAGCTCGGCCGCCTCCTGCCAGTAAGACGTTCACTTGCTGTGGACGCGCCCGGAGCGCTGCTTGTTCATGGTGGTCAGCATCTGACTGATGTAGGAGGTCAGGAGGTCGTCCATCTTGTAGCCCTGCGGGTGGGACGCAAACACACGCACGCACACGCACACACACACACACACAAACACACACACACAGAGTATAATAGATGGCAGGTGGGGTTTTATTTGTAATGATAGCACATGCATTAAACACTGACACTGCACTTAAATTTGCACATTTCAGTTTAACGACTGCTATATACTAAAATAATACTTACTTAAAAAGTAACGCTTGAAAAAAAAACATGAATTTGAGGGTGGGAGGTTTTGTTGTTGTTTTGCCCCCCCCCCCCCAGAACAGTGTTCGTGGAATCACCGGACGGAAGCCAAGTTTTATCCTTATCATAGTTTCCTCATTTGCGCTAGAACTTATTGATAGCTTCAGATCAGGACTTGTTGTGATGTCACTAGGACTTGGTAATGTTTAAAAATGTCGATACCAGTACCCTTAAAATGATACAGATACCAATTGAGTACTTCATTTGATACTTTTTGGTACTTGATTCAATATTAATCATGCAAATAGAGAGCAAACAGTTGTGCAAATGTCACCACTCTCATTTGGCTCGTGGTGACGTAAGTGTATAATGTGTGTGTGTGTGTGTGTGTGTGTGTGTGTGTACTCGCTTATGTCCACAGTGGGGTCACACACTCAACTTAAGACCAGTTGATTGGGGACGGCATGTGCAATTGAGAACAAAGTCCATGTCCCCAATTGTTCAATGTTGATTTTGGGTCAGTGGTTAGGGTTAGGTAGAGGTTAGGGTTGGTCCCCGCCAGGGTTAAGGTTCAGAGAACGGAAGGTCGTAGAGACATGGGGCCAAGTTCTACCCATAGGTTTTTGTGCACCCCGAGTGCAATGAGCTGGGTCCTGAGCTCCTACAACCTGGAGTTCTCGAGATACAGCCAAAATGTCATCATCTGAACATGCATATCCCAGAACTGGAGGCTCTTGGGACAGATACCAGCGAGTCAAAGATGAGCCTTAATTCTCGGGCTAGGGTTAGGCAAGTAGTTATTGTAATCTCCAGAAAATCAAAGTCAGTCCCCAAAGGTAGGGAAAAAACACCTAAATACTCTAAAAGTGACTTAAGCGAATGTGTGTGTGTGTTGCTGCCGCCCACCAGCGAGGTCTCGCAGAGCAGTTTGCTTCCTCTGACCAGGTTGCCGATGGTGATGTGGAAGTAGGTGTTCCCACTGCTCCAGTTGGAGATCTTGGTGAAGGGATGGGTGGTCAGGATGTCCTGCACGCACACACACACACACACACACACACACACACACACACACACACACACACACACACACACACACACACACGCACACACACAAACCAATAAACAGAGGGGAAATGACCAAAAAAGATGGTGCGGGTGTGTTTTCCTTTGTTAAACACAAACCTTGGTCTTGGGGTCGATCAGACTGACTCCGTGCTTGTTAATGGCGATCAGCAGGATTTCTGGGAAATTGGGTTCTGTGGTTTGCTAAAGACGAGAGACAATGAAGTGAGTTTTACGTTCTCTGTGTGGTTTGTGCTGATCTGGAGGGAATTTCAGTCACAGCAGATAAAGGATCAAAGGACGGAGCAGGAAGCGCAGACGGGAAATGTGTTCACCTTGACTTCAAAGAAGGCGGAGCCGAAGGTCGGCCACTTGAAGATGATCTTCAGGAACATCAGCTTGGCCTCTTCCCGTGATTTACCGGCATGTTTGTTGAAGTATGCAACCACAGACTGTCAACACACACACACACACACACACACACACACACACACACACACACACACACACNCACACACACACACACATTTTCCAACATTAGATTACATGTAACCACCAAACTCCAATAGGTTCCTTCCAAAGAAGCTTCTATGGCAGCAGTTGGATGAAGATGTATCAGATCTACCCTCTTCCAGTCGTCCGGGGACATCTGACGGATCAGATCCTGGGGAACCAGCTCCCGAAGCATCTTGGGAATCGTAGGAAAGTGGGATTTGTCGTCCTCGAATTTGACTCGATAGATGAGGGCTGCAAGCTGGAAAACCTCGTCTCTGGAACACTTATGGTAGCCACGCAGGTACTTAGGCAGCTCCTGGTGGGAAGACAGGGAGGACATCTCTTGATCTTAGTTCATATTCATAAACACGCATTTAAAGGTCAGCAGCAGATGATGAGAAACCTCAGCGTCTATAAAACCTCTGGAGAGTGTGTAGGCGGTCGGCGATAATAATAAGTCTGAATATTGTGTCATCAAGCAGCGGCCTGAAGCCTTTTCTACCGACCTGGTAGTAGTGGAAGATAGAATCAGCAAACGTGTCCTTCCCTGGAACCGTGTTGGTCCACAGCTTCTTCATGAAGAACACCTGGTAGGTCAGAGAGGGAACGATTCCTGCAGGGTGGGAGCGGGAAGATGGTGAAGGTGGGCTGCACGCTCGCCTGTGGCTCTTTTCATGATTCTGATCTGATATGTTACTATTCAGTGTGTTTGCAGAGAACTACTTGAAGAAAGGTTAGGAAAAGTGCACCTCAGTGGTGGAAAACATCAAAATGAACTTTCCAACTTCCCAAAATGCAACACCAACCTTCTTTTGCCGGGCGAGATTTCTTGATCCAGTCGGTCAAATGTCGGACAAAGTCAAAGAAGAAATCTCCCTCTGGAACACTGATCACCTGTCAACACCAATGATGGCAAATTCCGCGTTACAATAAACAGAGTTACTTTTTTCAGTAATGAGTAATCTTTTATAGTGGAGTCATTCAGTCCCAGTAACAAGTAACTGTAATTGCTTTCTAAAATGAGTTTCCCAGCGCTGGTGAACACACACCAGCAGCTCTCGGAT
>CAESWR010000197.1:77698-91969 GCA_903171835.1 Mullus surmuletus | reverse complement strand
CTCACACACCCCCACCCCGGTTCAGGGAACATCCTGGTTCTTCAAACAGGAAGTGGGCATGTCTCTGGCTGTGACGTCCCTATAACGTTTGACCCCTACCCTGTCGCCGCCTCCTGCAGCTGAGTTCACCGTGAGCGCAGCCTTTCAACATATCGGCTCATGCTGCTTCGCTTTAGTCACAAGAAGTTCAAACAGCTCCATGATGGGCACGACGCCGGTGCATGATGGGAACACGAATGGCGAATGATTTTGGATTTTCTTTGTATTGGAGTTGCATTGGGTGTGAACACTATTCGACCTTGTGTGACCTCCTAAATGCAGCCACTCGGCGCTCTGTGTCCCGGTAAGGTCCTGCAGCTGCACATCTGCTGCTGCAAAGGCTCCAGGAACAGTTAAGAAATTCTGGCATAGACTCGCATAAAGAGAACCTGGAGTTTCTCTCTTTTGAAAACTCGTCAACCAGGAGCAGAAAAAGTTTTCTTTGATCTCTTTATTGTTCTATTTCTGAGAGTTGCAAAGTTTTAGAATAAGTCCAGTCATGACTGATGTTCCATTGAGAGGAAAGGACTAACGGTGAGGCAGCGAGCAGGAAAACGCGGCTCGGCTGGCGCTCAGGGCCTTTAACTGATTCCGGATCAGGGACCATGTAGGGGGCGGAGCTACAGCTCTTTTACATTGAAACACATCCAGGAGGAGCTGATTCTGATGCTTTGATTCTGATGCTTTGATTCTGATGCCTTGTCATCGTCATTTGACTGGCAGAGCATCTCCTCCTGTCATTATCTACCATGTAGTTCCAATTTTCCCCATTTGCTCGATTCATCTTCTTCTCAAAATTCTTGTTTCAGCTCCTTTTACTGGTTTTACTTTCATGACTTGAGCTGATTTGTTTCGTCATGGATAAAAAATGTCTGTGGATGTAGAACAGTCAGGAAGCAGGTAGAACTCTGCTGATTCTCAGCGACGTGAGTCACCAACAGTCAAGATCATAACGATGATGACAATTCACAGCAGCCGTTCAGACGGAGGATAAATACAACCTCAAAGACAAAAGTCTGTCCTCCTCTTCTGCTTTCCTCTCCCCTTTTTCCTCCTTCTCTCCTCCTTTGCTCTCCCTCTTCTCCTCATATGGACAAGGAAGCATTACATCATGCTCTGCTGAGAGATGCTGCTGTTGCTAGGTTACCACTGGCTGACTCTCTGTTCCATTTTTAGAAGGATGCTGAGAGACGGAGAGGTGGGGGAGGGGGACAGATTATATCATCAATGTGAGAAGGATTGAAAAAGGGAGGAAAAGGAGGAGGAAATAGAGGGATGACAGGAAGAAAAGGGATGTTCTCCCTCTGTACATAAGGAACACAGACATATATTTTTTCACTTTCTTCTTCTGCCTGTTTGTCCTCACTGCCAAATGAGACAAAATTCAATTCTTTACATCTGTGAGGACAACAGCTGGACAATATGACAGGTGAACAGCTGGACAGTTGGACAGGTGAACAGCTGGACAGTTTGACTCGTGAACAGCTGGACAGTAGGACAGAACATTTTAATCCTCCAATAAAAGGTGGACATCTGAGGGTTCGTGGGACGCAGCTAGACAGAAAGAATGTCAGACAGACAGGTAGATGGACAGACAGTATTAATGGAAACAAATCTGATCTGAAGGGATCTGAAAAAATCTGAGCTAATCTGATGTTGTTGAATCCCAAAAAAACAGCAAACTTGTGGAAACGGTGGAACGTAACTGGGCGGTGATGGCAGAGGCCAGCAGGGGGCGCTGATTCCTTCCTCTCTGTGTCCTCCTCAGGTCTTTGTGGAGTCATGACCTCTCAGGAGGAGGCGTCGTCCTTCAGCAGGTTTTTCCAATATGTGGAGGACAGTGGCCTTCGGACCTACGATGGCCTGGTGATCCAGAACGCGTCCGACATCGCCAGAGAAAGCGACCGCGTCCGGAACCAGACCAACTGGGCCTACCTGCAGGAGAAACACCAGAAGAAGAGACGCCAAGAGGAAGGCATCAAGAGGTCGAAAAGCTGACACACGAACCGACTCACCAGCTAATCAAGTCAATGATCAGGGAGTCTCGTTTTCATTTGGAAAATCTGATGTCAGAACCTTCCAGAGCCACGTGATCACATGTCATCACTGAAGTAGGCGGAGCCACTGGCTCCAGGAGAGAGGGAGACATGTTGCATCATAAATCAGCTCAGATTAATCCGATCAATCACTCATACAGAGTCGATTAAAGGGATAGTTTGGATTTTGTGACATGAAGTTGTATGAGCTCCTCACCATCAGTGAGCTTCATCAGCAGTGACTTTTTCTCCACTGCGTCCCGTGAGCCGAGTTCCAGCCCGGTTTGGGTGTTACAGAAAGTAGTTCCGTCTAGTTGCTGGAGTCACACGGATAAAGCGCTTTGCTCCGAACAACAATATGGGTTCAAAAGAGTCATACATTTGCATCACCAATTCTTGGCCGCATAAAAGTCCGACCTCGCAATCATCTGGCGCTATTTTCCCTCGGTTCGTATCACTGCGCGCACCATCATCAGCTAAAGGAGGAAGGAGGCGGACGCGAAAAAGGTGGAAAGGTGCGTGCAGTGATACAAAGGAAGGGAAAATAGTGCCGGGTGATTGCGAGGTCGGCCTTTTTTTTGCGGCAAGGAATTCGTGATGCAAGTGGATGACTCTTTTGAACTAGACGGAACTACTTTCTGCAACACTGAAACGACTCACGGGACGCAGTGGTGGAAAAGCCACTGCTGATGAACGACACTGATGGTGAGGAGCTCATACAACTTCATGTGAAAAAATCCGAATTATCCCTTTAAATTCATGCTTGGTCACTTTTGAATCTGAAATTCGGATTGGACCTGAACAGAACATCAGTTCACTCGCTGGAATCACTAGTTTGGTCCTGACATCCTATTTTTCCGGTACCTCATTTGTAGGTCAGGTTTGGACTGGTATGGTCATGTGACTGTAGAACTAACCAGGCTCTATGTGAGCAGCAGGTCCACTACACATGTGTTTATATGAAGGCTGCCAATGGTTTAGCACATACAAACAAACCTGCTGCCGTATGAATGTGTCGTTGATGCTCTTCAGGATTGGTGAAGATGTTGCCATGGCGGCCGATGGGGCATACTCTGGGAAGCATTTCAGAATGGGCTTCATGACGATGCCGGCGCCACAGGATCGGCTCCCTCCCCCCGGTCAGGGTTTCACCGTGCGCTCTCAGTCGCTCCACTCGGTGGGTGGCGCTGACGACGACTCCAACCACAACCGAAAGCAGCCCCCTCCGAAACCCAAGAGGGACCCCAACACCAAACTCAGCAGCAGCTCGGAGACGGTGAACGGAGGCTCGGGACTCACCACCAACAAGTTCAAAGAAACCAAAGAGACACTGGAACAGGCTGAAGGTGACTGTCTGCTCACTGTGTCTTCATTTCACAGGTCAATGAAGACGCCTCCATGTCCATTGTTGTTGTTGTTGTTGTTGATTTGGTTCACTCTGCGTGGACAGGACGACCATGTCTCATTGCAGTGACTCCACCACGCATTTCCACTGACTGGTTGCAATCAATATCCCTTTACCCCTTTGGTAGGACCAAGAGTCCACAATGCATCACTCAGATTCTCACATGGTCTTCTGTCTCTCCACCTGCAGCCCGATGCCAGCCCTGCATGGACGATTACAGGAAGATGCCTCCACCCAAACCCAAAAGGAACCCAAACACGCAGCTCAGCACCTCCTTTGATGAATCCTATATTCGTGACCATGGCAACAAGAAGTCTTCCTTGCGATGGGAAAAGTCCTCATCTCAGAGCCAGAGTCCAGCGTCCAGAGACACGGACGATGACGAGCCCGTTTACATCGAGATGGTAGGAAACATTTTGCGCGAGATGAAGGGTCAGGAGGCTTTGGAGGACGAGCAGAACGAGTCCGTCTACGAGGAGATGAAGTATCCCGTTTTGGAGGACTACCTGCAGGACTCCAGAGTGGACGGCACCGGGCAGACCACCATCATGGACCCTGACTGCTGGCCGTGTGGTCCGCACGGATCTCTGTCCGACATCCCTCCACCCTTCCCTAACCTGCTGACACACCGCCCTCCGCTGCTGGTCTTCCCCCCCGCCCCTGCTCAGTGCTCCCCCAACTCCGATGAGTCCCCCCTCACTCCTCTGGATGTCACCCGTCTACCCATGTTGGAAAACGTCTCCTACAGCAAATCTGGGGGTCCTGAACATCAGCAGAGCTCCACCCACCACCGCAAGGATCGAGAACGGACCAGAGACCGAGACCGGGACCGAGACCGAGACCGAGACCGAGACCGGGACAGGGACAGGGACAGGGACAGAGATCGGGACAGGGACCGAGACAGAGACAGGGACAGGGACCGGGACCTGTCCTCTACTCACACCATTACATCGTCAGGACGCTCTTCTGCTCCACCTCTTCCCTCCAATCTCTACAAGTCTAGCTCCGCCCACAGTGGTCATGGTTACCCTCGCAGCCAATCAGCGTGTCCCTCTCCAGTCAGCATGGGCCGCTCGCTGACACCCCTCAGCCTGAAGAGACCACCACCCTATGACACCCTGATGACAGGAGGGAGCATGCCTCGCTCCTCCTCCTCCTCTTCACAGAGGTCACAGGAGGGCGGAGCCAAGCTGACTAACTCCTCCTCCACCCACAGCTCCATGCAGAACGTGTCAATGAGGTCGCAGACACCAACAAGCCCACTGGATGAAATCAACAACCTGCTGAGTTCAGGAAGACAAGTGATGAAGAAAGGAAGCAGAAAGAGTGAAGGTATAACTGCTGCATCTGCACTCCATCAGTACTATAGCAGTACTTCATCAATGCCATATCAGTCTTTAAATAATACTGTATAAGTACTATATAAGTATTTTTCAATTATTTCGTCAATGATGGATCCGTGCTTCATCAGTACTGTATCAGTTTAAATCAATAATGTATCAGTAGTTCTTCAGCAACTCATTTATATTTTAGGATGAATTCAAACCAGTTAAATTAAACTCATTTATTAATTTAGTGCTATTTCATAACAAAAAAATCACATAAGAGCAAGCACTTGCTGACAGAGGACTGGTGAGCTTAGAGAGAGACAGAGACACAGACAGACAGACTCAGACAGACGGACACAGAGTGAGAGACTCAGAAAGAAAGAGACAGAGCGAGAGACACAGACAGAGAGAAAGACAAAGAGAGCGAGGGACAGAGAGACAGAGTCAGAGACACAAAGAGAAAGACAGAGACAGAGAGACACAGAGTGAGAGAATCAGAGAGACACAGAGAGAAAAAGACAGCGAGACACAGAGGGAGACAGAGACTTGGAGAGTCAGAGAGAGACAGGCAGAGAGTGAGACGGGGACAGAGAGGAGAAGAGCTTAAGAAGAAAAGCAGGAGGGAGAAGACAATAAATGGCTGCAGTGATGATGATGATGCTGCTGATGATGATGATGATGATGATGATGATGATGATGATGATGATGATGATGATGGTGATGATGATGATGATGTTGATGATGATGATGCCATGCCAGACATCTCATGGACTCTGGTTCTGTTGTCCAGGTTCTGTAGTTTTCTCGACGGGTTCTCGGTCCCACAGATTGGTTCAGGGTTGTGGTTTCTGTGTGTCCCTGCAGGAGAGTCCAGGTCTCAGCACCGCCACGACAGCAAAGACAAAGATGGACAGTCAAGTCCGGTTTCCAGCAGGAGAGGAAGGTCATCTGTGAGCCCAACCATGATGCTGACAGGAGGAGGTGAGCCCCCCAGAACCGCTCTCGCTGAGTGGTCCTCAAAGAACAGTGCTCATAGAACCGCCCTCACACAGCCACCCTCATAGAACCATCCTCATAGAACTGCCCTCACATAACCACCCTCATAGAACCATCCTCATAGAACCATCCTCATAGAACCACCCTCACATAGCCACCCTCATAGAACCGCCCTCACATAGCCATCCTCATAGAACTGCCCTCACATAACCACCCTCATAGAACCATCCTCATAGAACCATACTCATAGAACCACCCTCACACAGCCACCCTCATAGAACCATCCTCATAGAACCGCCCTCACATAACCACCCTCATAGAACCATCCTCATAGAACCACCCTCACATAACCACCCTCATAGATCCGCCCTCACACAGCCACCCTCATAGAACCACCATGACTGAACCGCTCTCATAGAACCGCCCTGATTGAACCGCTCTCATAGAACCACCATGACTGAACCACTGTCATAGAACCGCCCTGACTGAACCACCCTCATAGATCCGCCCTCACACAGCCACCCTCATAGAACCACCATGACTGAACCGCTCTCATAGAACCGCCCTGACTGAACCGCTCTCATAGAACCGCCCTGACTGAACCGCTCTCATAGAACCGCCCTCATAGAACCGCCCTGACTGAACCACCCTAACTGAATGCTCTTCATAGAACCGCACACACAGAACCGCACTCATAGAACCGCCCTGACTGAGCCACCCTAACTGAATGGCCCTCCTAGAACCGCCCACACAGACCCGCCCTCAGAGAACCACCCTGACTGAGCCACCCTAACTGAATGGCCCTCATAGAACCGCCCACATAGAACCGCCCTCAGAGAACCACCCTGACTGAAACACCCTCACTGAATGGTCCTCATAGAACCGCCCTCATAGAGCTGCCCTGACTGAAACACCCTCACAGAACCTACCCCATAGAACCGCCCTCACTGAATGGGCCTTTCTGAACCGCCCTCATAGAACCACCTTCACAGAACCGCCCTCATAGAACTGCCCTCACAGAACCGCCCTCACTGAATAGGCCTTTCTGAACTGCCCTCATAGAACCGCCTTCACAGAACCGCCTTCACAGAACTGCCCTCATAGAACCACCCTCACAGAACCGCCCTCATGAACCGCCTTCATAGAACCACCCTCACAGAACCACCCTCACAGAACCGCCCTCATGAACGGCCTTCATAGAACCACCCTCATAGAACTGCCCTCTCTGAACCACCCTAACCGGACCGCCTCCACAGCTTCTCTCTCATGTTCTGCAGAATCAAAGTGCAAACTGGGCCGCTCAGCCTCCACATCGGGGGTTCCGTCACCAGGAGCAACGCCTCAGCGCCAACCACACGAGCCACACCACCTCGCCCTCAGCCAGGTACAACTCTGTCTGTCTCTCTGTCTGTCTGTCCGTCTGTCTCTCTGACTGTCTGTCTCTCTGTCTGTCTCTCTGTCTGTCTGTCCGTCTGTCTGTCTCTCCGTCTGTCTCTCTGTCTGTCTCTCTGTCTGTCTGTCCGTCTGTCTGTCTGTCTGTCTGTCCCTCTGTCTGTCTGTCTGTCCGTCTGTCTGTCTCTCTGTCTGTCCGTCTGTCTGTCTGTCTCTCTGTCTGTCTCTCTGTCTGTCTGTCCGTCTGTCTGTCTGTCTCTCTGTCTGTCTGTCCATCTGCCTGCTCTTTCACAACAAACAGTAAAATGAATGTAAACTTTATTTTCATGCAGGACTCAACTTCACTGAGCGACATAAAACTTTTTGCAAATGGACAGACATCTTGATCCGCCTGACCTTTGACCTTTAAAGGTGAAGCACGGAAATGAGGATAATTAGACAAATGTTTCTTCACTTCAACCAAAAGGCATTTTTGTAGCATTTGATTTAAGCTGCACGTTTCAGTTATTAAATACAACTTTGATCAGCAGCATGAAATTAGCTTCAAATTAACATCGAGCTAATGAAAACAAACATCTCGCTCATGTTGCTCTCACATAAAACTACCATCAAGCTAACGGCTACCTCACAATAAACTAACACCAAGCTAACGTCCAGCTAATGGAAAATGAAATTAACCAACATCAAGCTCACGCAACACTAACATCAAACTTATGTCAAACTAACCAAAGACTAACATCAAGCTAACATCAAGCTAATGTCAAGCTAAAGTAAAGCTAACATCAAGCAAGCATAAAACTAACATCAAGCTAAAGTAAAACTAACGTCATGAAAGCATCATCTGTAAAAAAAAATTAAAAAATTAAAAATAGAATAAAAATCTCATTAAATCACCTCACAACTACCAAAGTCACTTCCAAACTGTGTTCAAATGTAACTCCACCACTTTGTGTTTTTTAATGACTTCTGTGATTCTTGCCTGAACTCGATAAACAAATATAAAACTGACTGTGTGTGAATTTGAGTCTGATTTGTCTGATTGGATGAAACCAAACCCACGTTTACTCTCAGGTCAGGTGATCTTGTTACCCCTCCAGAGGTCCGTACTACCCAGCTGGATCTGGTCTTTGTGAGGTACCCTGGGGTTTTCTTTGGATCACTTTTCATTGGGGTACGTTGCCATGGTAACTCACATGGCCTCACCTGCTCCGGAGCAGGTCACGTTCAGGATCAGAGCTCAGCACGTATGACAGACGCCTACTGACCAATCAGAGCTCTTGGAAAATCGCCAGCCCATTTCTGGAGGATCATGTGGACCCCCAGAATTACATTGATGGATGAGAGAGAGGTCAAAGGTCACAGTAACCATTTTCTCCTGATCAAATCCTCCATGAAAGCCCAGGTTTGTGTGGGAGGAACAGATGTGCATCCACATCTGTGTGTGTGATAATATAGTGAAGCTGCTGAGCGCTTTGAGGAGTTGTTTTTAAATCTCTTGACACCAAAGTCCGTAAGGAATTAATATTGTAATTACACTAATGCATCAACACAGTCTTTTTTTGTTATATTTTCCCAGCATTCCTTGCGGTTCTTGGCAGCCAGGACTGTGTTCTAATGTTCTAATATTCCTTATATTTCAATGGTAACGTCAGCACCTCTGAACTTTCTTGGTGTCTGCGATTGGTCAAATGCAACAAACCCCACCCCTTTTATGTGAGGTTAGAGTTAGGCTTGGGGTTAGGGTTAGGGTTGGCCCAGCTAGGGTTAGGGTTAGAGAACGGAAGGTTGTAGAGACATGGGGCCAAGTTCTACCTACGGGTTTTTGGGCACCCTGAGTTGAATGAGCTGGGTCCTGAGCTCCTACAATCTGGCGTTTTGGAGATACAGCCCAAATGGGATCATCTGAACATGCGTATCTCAGAACTGGAGGCTCTTAGAGACTTAGGACCAAGCCCAGTGTGTTCGGCAGCTGTGAAAATAGGGGGTGATGACCTGGTTTGGTGTCATTACCACATTTGCATCAGCGGTTATGGCAAGTGTTTCCAAGTTAGGGCTACCATAACTACAATGACAGGGGTCAAAGGTCATGTCCGCAATGGAGCGTCGTAGAGACTCGGGACTCGCGTTCAGCATGTACTAAAACCTGGGAAGGGGCACTGTTTCCAGGCCTCTAGCATTTTCTGGTCAGGAAATACGGTCAGTCAAAGACCAGCCTTCATTCTCAGGCTAGGGTTGGGGTTAGAGAACGGACATGGGGCGACATGGAGCTAAGTTCTACCTATAGGTTTTCGGGCACCAAAAACCTATAGATTAGGGTAAGTCTCCAAAAAAATCAGTCAGTCCCGAAAGGTAGGGTAAAAATGCCCAAAAGTGACATAAGAGAGTTGGTGTGTGTGTGTGTGTGTGTGTGTGTGTGTGTGTGTGTGTGTGTGTCCGTCAGTCTGTTTTTCTGCCTAACATGTGGTTGGTTGGAACAAAGCAAAGGCGAAAATGTGGGGTTAACATTTCTGCTCGGGGTTTCCTGATAGAACTTTTTTGCTTCTGATAAAATAGTGATACTGCAGCCTTGAGTATTGGTCGATACTGATATCAAATCATACATACTTTTATGACTTATTTTGTAGCATGGAATGTTAGAAAAGGCTTGATCAAGTGATGTTACTCAAACAGAGAACAATAGTCAGCAACAGCTATGAGAAAAATTGACCCACTTATTAACCAATGGCTTACATACATTTGAACCTTAAACATAAGAGTATTCTATAAATGAATAAAATGAATAACAAATAAATTAGAAGACCCTCAAAAATAAGCTCAATAAATCCAATAAAAACAAAAAATTATATTTTTAAAGTGCAAAATAACCACTAGTTTAACTTAAACATAAGCATATTCCACAATTGAATGGAATAACAAAAAAACAGGTACAAGTAGAAGTGCTGGAGTGGAGTCGGGAATGCACTACCTTTTTTTTAGTTTCGCTGATATTAGACCACTATCTGATATCGATCACGAAACGGGACACCTCTACTTTCGGCGCATCCACTTTGCTTTTGAATTTGAAGCATTATGTTCAGCAACTGTCAATCAATTCTTAGTGGTGGCTTCCTCCAGATGAAGCAGAGATCAGGTGGTGGTGGATGGGCGGGAACTGACCTTTGCTCCGCCTCCAGATGCCATGGCTATGTGGAGACGCCACCATGATGGAGATGATCGAGAAAAAGCGAGTTCTGTGTCGGGAGATCAAAGCTCGCCAGCGCCCCGAGAAGAACCTGTGCAAGCAGGACAGCATGCCCATCCTTCCCAGCTGGAAGAGGAAGCAGCCGCCGCCATACTCGGCCCCGCCCACCGCCGGACAGTCATCCACCGTGTTTTGGGACACCGCCATCTGAAGGAAAACGTTGCATAGACAGGCCACGCCCACCACACCCAGCTGATTGACAAAGGACTGTCAGTGACCAGAGTGACGGGGTCAGAGGTCAATCTGGCCATCAATCAGGTCCTCATGCAAACCTTCTCATTCTGGTGAAATTTGCAGCAAATCAGCAGATTATTGAAAGATTATTGATTGGTTATTCAAATAATCCAAATTACACATTCACAATGCATCCAATCAGAGGGCAGGGAGGCGTGGCCACACAGGTGTAGCAGATCCCACATCATATTTCTACGTGTTATTTTTCTATTTGAATCATGTTTTTTAAGATGCGACAGTCGTGTAGCTGAGAAAGAAAATATGACTTTATAAATTCATCAGTGTGAAAAAATGTGGACCTGAAGGTCAACGAGCTTTTATATTTTAAAAACAAATCTGTGGAGCTTGTTTGTGTGACAGAAAATGTCAGTAAGTGATGTTTTTTATATTTGGAGAAAAAAAAGAGGTCTTACTTTTGATGAAGTGCTATTTTGAAATGAGAATACTTTGACTCGTCGTTTGATCCGCTGTCCCCGAAACTCAGAGTCACCAGCGGGCTGCACTGACCCCCCGCCCCCTGTGAGGTCAAAGGTTATCTGAGGTCAAGCTGACAGGCCTTTTCTCAATATGCAAACTCGTCTGTTGCTGTGAGACGTCATCAGTCAGCTGGTCCAAATTCCTCAATGTGTTCTGGTTCCACCTACATATCCCAGAATGCATTTGGCATTGTCACCTACAGTAGCAAAGGAGAAAAGCTGCCCCTGTAATCAATTTGCAAAGCTCAACATTTAACTGTTTTCATTCTAATGTTGTTCAATGGCGATAAGGATTTTTTATCTTGACACGTGATTAATTTTGGATAATGGAGAGATACGGCATCAGTGTAAATATGGCCAGACAATGATGTCACCAATCGCCCCCTCCTCATCTTTGGGTTTGGGGCAGTAGAATTCGCGAGCTGATTGACAGATGATGGATCGGGATGATGTCTCATCAGAGGTAAATGGAGACGACTCACCGTCATGAAGCAGCAGTGTGGAACAGGAAGCAGGTGCTCCTCCACAGGAAGTCTGCAACACAGAGAACCCAGTACTGGTGCTGCTTTGGATGACAGGACGCCATGTTTGTTGTGTGTGAGAGTCACATGACCTGCCTGCAAGAACCCAAGTCATGTGAGCTGCCAATCAGAGGTTGTAAATATGTGTGTTTGCACTGTGACAGACAGACACTTATTGTCTTTATTGCACTTAAAGTCCTTTTATTTTTTATCGAATCTGTCAAGCAGAAAAGTCATTCTTGATGTTTTTATCTTTATGGTTTCATGATGACAAATAAAAATGTCTTTTACATTAAACAGTTTGTCTTGATTCTTCTTCACTCATCACTTCTCTTCTTTGTTCATGAATTGATTTTTTAGATTAAAAGTCACTTAAACATCTTCTGATGCTGCAAAACAGAGCCACCAAGTGGTTGTTTGTGATACTACACATTAACCTGTACATCAGATCACATCAGTACATCTACTTTAAACACACACAATCATCTACACAGACATATGCACACACACTCATGCACACGCGCACACGCACGCACACACACACACACTCACGCACACACATTCCGTGGCTTTCAGGTCAACATTACTTGTGAGAGACCTGTTTAAAAAGTTGGAGGTTGGACTGAACAGACATGGCTCAGCCCAACGCCCCCCCAGCTCCGCCCCTAGCTCCGCCCCCTCCCCACCCCGGCTCCTGCTTTAGTTGTACTTTTCTTGTGTGTTTTTGGCAGAAACGTTCTAGAGACGTTTGGATCAATTAAAAACATTACTGATGAATAAAAATCATTGCTGTGACTCATGCAAACCAGCAGCTCCTGTAGCTCCTGCAGCTGGCTGGAGTCTCTCTGCTCCGACGCCACCTCTGCCGCCACACCTGCTGGCCAAGCTCTTCAATCCCAGATGTTGTTGTTGCTGCTGCTGACGACGACATGTGTAGACAAATGAGGACGGCACACCACGCCTGCTGGCTCCCGAACGGAAACACGTCAAACAAAGAGAGTCACGCGAGCGGCCGGCGCCATGGCGGCGAGGAGCTTCCACGTGGCGCCAGTGCTGCTCGCCTCTATCTGTCGTCGGGTTTGGGCGAGTCTGCCGGCTCCTCGTCCTCGTCGTCCTTCGCGCCAATCAGTCGCTGGCGAGCAAAGTCCTCAAAGATGATGTCATCGTCACTGAGGGGGAGAAAAACGAAACCTGAGAAAACCTTGGTGGGAAACACTTTCACCAGTGGGAGTGGATGTGAGGAGGCCACTCAGGCTGTCAGACAGAGAGCAGCGGCTCACTGGACAAACTACAAACTACAGACCGCAGCAGTACTGCAGCGCCACCTTCTGGACAGACTGCAGTCGGCTACTGGGCAGTTTGTTCCCAGTTCAGAGGCTGCATCCTTGGGAGGATTCCGCTCAGGTTCCGCTCAGGTTGGAGGAACCTCCGAAGGTGGCGACCATTGTTCTGAAATGGGATTGCTAAGGATGTTCCCACCCTCACCATTACATCACCAATTCTGCAAACTACAACCCGCAAAACGAGATAAGTAATAGAATAATTAGCGATCCACGTTGAGCAGTTTGTTCTTTAGGTTGAGAATTTAGTTGACAAACAGAGAGCTCGTGAATTCAACAAAATCGAAAGGTGACGGCAGTTCTCGGCCCTTGCTGTCAAGGTAGGGCTTCATGAGTGAAAGGAAGTAATCTACCTGCTCCTTGGGAGGTGCCATAATCATAATCATGATAAGTAGCGTTTCCATAGGGCACGCTTCTTGCAGCAACCGGCTCGGGCCCTAACGATAATATCAGCCTTCAAATGCAGCCTCTGAATTGTGACACAGTTACACTGTGAGCTGCCCTCTGGAGGTCAAAGAGCATTTCTGCAGACGTCTGACAGAGAAGAAGGGGAAATTTCCACCTTTACCTCCGTTGACACATCAAAGCTGTTCAGCCAATCAGAGGACATCAGACAGACAGACGGACGGACGGACGGACAGACAGACAGACGGACAGACAGGCAGACAGGCAGACAGGCAGACAGGCAGACAGGCAGACAGACAGACAGACAGACAGACAGACAGACAGGGTTACTTGGTGTCAAACTGGATCAGGTTGGTGTCGATGGGAGTTTCATCCAAGGCTGAAAGAGACAGAAACTGATTATTGTCAAAGATCTTTAAAAACAACCCCCATTTCCTCACTCCTTGGCCAGATGATTTCATATGAACTGTCAATCAAACACTGTCTCTGACACACTTTCAAAGTGAGCTGCTTTAGTTTGCAGAAGCTTCGCGGTGTCTCTGTGACCTCTGACCTTTAAGCACAGCCTCACCCCCATTGCTGCTCTAATGTGTTCTCACCGTCTCTGTAGCTGGAGTCTTCCAACGGCTTCGGGTTCATTAAGGTGAAGGGCAGCTCCACCCAAACATCACTGAAAACAAACCCCAGCATCAGTCAGAGCCGCAGCCAATCAGGCTGCAGTGCGTGATGATGTCACTGAGAGACCGTCAATCTTACCTCGCTGCCAGATCTCCTAGGAGCCTGAAATCAACCAACATTAAACGACTTTAAACAATTAAACATGTTTCAGCTGGAGACATGCACGCGCACACACACACA
>CAESWR010000197.1:30050-58600 GCA_903171835.1 Mullus surmuletus | reverse complement strand
TTCTCCTGGGCCAACTGAACCAGCACCGCCCCCAGCTCGGCCTGGACCACCTCCAGCGTCTCCTGCAGGACCGCTGACATCTGCAGCCGCAGCTCCTTGTTAATCGATGCCACGCTGAGCTGAAAGAGCAATGAGGACACGTCAAGACACCCAGAAACACAACGGCAACAACCACAGCAACGATCGTAACAACCACAGCAACGATCGTAACAACCCCAGCAACGATAGTAACAACCACAGCAACAATAGTCACAACAACATCCACAGCAACAACAAAAAGAACCACAGAAACAGCAACAATAATAACAACCACAGCAGCAACAATAACAACTACAGAACAACATTAACAGTAACAACAAGAACAGCAAAAAACAACCACATCAACAACAGTAACAACAACCGCAACAAAAAACAACTGCAACAACCACAGCAACAATATTCACAACAACTACAGCAACAATATTCACAACAACCACAGCAAAAAATCCAGCAGTAACAACCATAGCAACAGCAGCAGCAACAACAGCCACAGTAACAACAACAAACAACAACAGAAGTAGCAACAACCGCTACAGTGACACTGCCAACCAACCTGCAGCTTGTGTTGGACCCACCTGTTCGTACAGAAGAGCGGCTCGTCTCGACGTCTCTCTCAGGTCGTTAGCGACGCACTGACACGTCTGAAGGCAGAGAGACTCATTGTCGCCATGACAACCTGCCAACAGACATCCTGATGAATCAGAAATCTCATGATCAAACATGTGATATAATGTTGCGCCGCCTGCTGGTGTGGAGGAACATTTACAGAGTAGAGGACCACCTCCGTCACCTACGGGTCCATGTGGATCCAGACTGTCTCCTGGTCCCTCTGCCTGGATCGTCTTCCTGCCCGATGGCCGAGTCACAGGGGGTGGGCGTGGCGGTGGGCGTCAGGGAGGGGGTGGGGCTGAGAATGGAAAGTTGGGTCTCATTGATGGCCGTCTCAGTGGAACCGCTGCCTCCACCAGGTGATGACCCGTCAGTGGGCGTGGCCAACAGGCTCTCTGCAGGCAGTGGAGAGGAGATTAACAAATTACCAGCCACTCATCTGAGACAGCTGACGTCCTGTTTGTAGCAGATCTCTGTGATCACTCACCGATGTTTCCTGGATTTGTAGATTCTTCTGAAGTAACGTTGCTGCCCAACTCAGAATTCACCTGAAAGACACATTCCCAGAATAGAAATAATCAGATCATCAAGAATTAACCAAATCATACTCAGTTATTTTGATGAAAAACAACAGGTGTGTGTGTGTGTGTGTGTGTGTGTGGTNNTGTGTGTGTGTGTGTGTGTGTGTGTGTGTGTGTGTGTGTGTGTGTGTGTGTGTGTGTGTGTGTGTGTGGTTAGTGGGTGTGTGAGAATGGAGGTTAGGGTTAGCGGGGCATGTGAGGATGGAGGTTAGGGTCACGTGATGAAGGGAGGTTACATACCGAAATGTTACTGAGGCAACTTTCCTCTGAAATTGGGGGAGGAGCTCGGCTCGGCAACACCCTGAAAAACAACCACATCATTATTGGAACCATGAGCAGAGCGAGTACGAGTACGGCTTCCCGTCTGCTGCCCTGTCATGTGACATCGTCTGTTGTTAGTTGTCTGCAGTTCACATTAAAACCCATGAACTTCACTGAATGTGTGTGTGTCCATGTTCCTTTGTTTTGCTTAGCTTACGGTTCCCATGAACACAAGCAGAAGAAAGACTGACCTACTGATCCTTTCGTTTTTCTGTTTTTGGAAAATGTCTGGAAAATGGGAAGGTGTGTAGATAAAATTCACTCCTGTTTTTGGGGTCCTTTTTTGATCAAAAAATATTTTATTTCCTCTCCCACAGATCTGCACTGTGTTCACTGTGGAGGATTGTGCTCCAGCGTCACATCAACATAGAAGGTTTGCGAGTGCAGACACGGCGCACACACGTGGCGGATTTCAGGAGAAAGATTGCGTCGGCCAAGAATGGTTATAATCTCTCTAACCGAGACCACGCCAAGATTATTGAGGGGGCTTCAGAAGGTGACCTGCATAAAAAGAGGACTGTGAGCAAACTGACCGCACTCGTTCCTGGAAGCGGGACAGGAAGCGGGTGGAGATGCTGAACCGAGGGTTGAGGAACTGCTTCTCATCCGGAGGCTGCAGATTTTGGAGGTCAGTTTCAAACTCCTCTGAAAGTTCAAAGGTCAAACACACATGAACCAAAAGGTCATTTGATGGAAGTATACGTCAGTGGTGATGAAGAGTTGTACCATCAGTCAGGCTGCAGGCCAGCTTGTCAAAGTGCTGCTTCAAAGGGCTTCTGTCCTCCTCGTCCTCCATCACCAAACTGGCCAGCGAGCTGCACTGCGAGTCCGTGTCTGTCGAAGAGACACAGACACCATCGCATCACACACCATCAGATCTATCACACACACCACCAGATCTATGGCAAAACGCCACATTACACACCAGCAGATCTATCACACACCACTGTCACATTACACAACACCATGTTAAATCACACACCAGATCTATCACACACCACCAGAACTATCACAACACGCCACATCACACACCACTGTCACATCACACACTACCAGAACCATCACACCACGTCACATTAAAGCTTGGCGATATATCAATATAAAAAATATATCAATTATTTTTCAACTAGATATGGAATGAGACCATATTGTGATTATCGATCATAGCCCTATATAGTATATTTGTTATTAGGAAAAGAAAATCTGCAATTTGATTTTAATGAGCCATTCAGTTGTCAAACTAAACCTAAAAAGATTGGCAGATATTTTCCTTTTCTTATATTTATTTCCAAAAAAGATTGGCCTATTCTATTTTACACCCTTACATGGAGCTTTACAATTTCAAAAGAAATATTCCTGCTGTCATAAAGTATTTATCTTTAAATGGATTTTGAAGAGCTGAGTTTGAACCAGGTGAAGAAACCTGTTTATTTGTGTTAGCAACTGATCATTGAAATACCTGGTTTCAATAAAACTACTTGTAATATGTCATATTTGATTTTGACTACACATTTAGCTCACTTTGCAGAAAAAATATGGGGATATAAATCGTATATTGATATTTAGCCTAAATATATCGGGATATGAGTTTTGGTCCATGTTACACAGCTCTACGTCACATCCCACTCCACCATAGCTGTCAGACACCACCTTCTCAACACCTGTCTGATGATGTTGGACTTGATTAAGACGTAAACGTGGCAGTCAAACAAACAAACAATGAACTTGTTCAGTCAAACAAGGTCACCTGTGTCCTGCTGCGGCTCCGCAGGTCCTCTTGAACCCTCTGAGGAGACCGGACTCGCAGACCCTGCCCCCTGACGTATGACCTCCATCTGGGTCAGAGATGACTGTCCATCAATCACAGCCTGAACGTCGAACTCCCTGAAAACACAAATGTAAGTTAGCTCCACCCCCTGCCTTTAGGTCGTAATGATGCTTTGAGAAGCCTCACCTGCTGGAGGCTCCGTCACTGCAGTCTTCACATGCAGTCTGCAGCACCTGGGCATCACAGTCATCATTTACCCATCATCCTCTGCTTTTCATATGCCGACATCACTGTGCTCACCTCCTCCTCTCGCAGGAGCTTCTCCAGACTCTGTGGCTGAAACTGCGCCCCCTCCTCTTCCTCCTCCACGTCCTCTTCCTCCTCCACGCCCTCTTCCTCCTCCACGTCCTCCACCTCATCCTCGTGACTTCTGGTGGGACTCGGTGTGACGCGAGGGGGATGTATCTGGAGGTCGCACCAGGCGTTTGTCGGGTTCTGCGGCTCAGCCCATCGTCTCCTTACCTGGCGAGGTTCAAGCTCAGCACCAGCGTCTGATTGGACGGCAGAGGAGGCTCCGCCACAGCCCTGCTGAACACATGGCACACACCTGAGTGATGACAGAGGAGAAGGATGGGCTTGTGGATGGTTCGTCAGCACTGACCAGTTTTCTGACCCACATGGGCAGTTTTCCGTTGGTCTGAAGAGGCGGCGGCTCTGCAACGATATCATTGATCATCGTGACGTGCAGCTGAAAGGGTTGTAGCTGCTTCTGATCTCGCCGCATCCATCGTGGTTAACTCTGACCTCACCTTCACAATCTAGTCTGGCTGGTGTTCTGTGCTGCTCCACATCCTCACCCTCCTCATCCGCATCCACGAGAGGCAGCTGGCAGGAAGGAATGGTGAAGGTTTCCCTCCTGATGGGTGATTTCATCATCATCATCATCGTCATCATCATCGTCATCGTCATCGTCATCATCATCATCATCATCATCACCACCACCACCACTATCATCATCATCACCTGATATTCTTGATGCTGCAGTCTGCAGATGAGGTGGTATGGCTCCTCTGGCCCAGCCTCTTCCTCATGATGGTGGTCATGTGGTCGTCCAGCCGCCACACAAACACACAGCTACGAGAGCCCAAAGGACACATAGTGACAATATGCCAGCCAATGGGGAGGAGAGGGCAGAGGCAAAGGTTTACCTGTCACCCGATGCGCTGATCAGACGTGTGCAGTCTGGACTGAACCTCAAGCAGGTGACGATCTCTGGGAAACACAGACGGGTGAAGCGGCAGCACACACAGGAGACCAGCAGGTGCACAGGTGTCACTCACCTGAGTGTCCCAGCAGGGTGGCAACACACTCGCCCGACTCAAAGTCAAAGATGCTGATGGTCTTATCAGAGCAGCTGGTGGCCAAGAACGAACCAGAAGGATCCATGTGAACCTGCAACAGACAGACAGACTTCAGGCAATTACATCAAATAAAGGAGCAGTTCATCAATCATCAATAATGACCTTCAGCAGAGATCCTTCCTCACTGGATGAGCCTTTCAGACACTTCTTCAGCTTCCCGCTCTCCACATTGTACACTCTGAGGGCACGCACGCACACACACAGAGTAAATACCACATTCTCCATGAAGCTTTGCTGTCGTCAGGCTGGATTTTACCGGGCGTTTTACCGAACGTTTCTGTCCTGACAGGCGATGACCACTTGGGTTCTGGACGAATCCACATCCATGTCATAAAGTGTCGTCTTCTCAACCACGTGATGAGTCCTGCTGAAAGACACGCCCTCCGCTGTCTAACGCACAGACAAACAGATACGCAGACATAAACGGAAGTAACAGTGTAACAGTGTGTGTGTGTGTGTTTCTCTCAGTGTCATTAATTATTCTGACCTGCTCAGCCGTCTGAAAGTAGATGCTCTTGTCGGCACCGCAGCTCGCTATCCCGAACACCGAACCGTCACCTGGACAGAAGGAAGATTAGACATGGAAAGACATTGGGACTGAGAGGCCCAACACACCACCATCAAGATGTCAAACACACACACACACACACACACACACACAGTCAGGTGTGGTTAGCCTCCACCCTTCCAGCAATGATTCAGTGAGTGTTGTTTGTTCTCTCACCTACAGCCGACCCAGGCTGACCTTTACCATAACAAACTAGGAAATGCAATGTGATGAAGCTGCAGTGATTGGATCAAGCTAAAGACCCCGCCCACCCTGCTGTCTGTCACCAGACACCCCCATCTGTAACACCAAGCAGCCAAGCAGCCGTCACCACTGAGGTCACCTGTGAACCTGAGGGCAGTGATGCAGGCCGAGTGCTCGTTCAGAGTTTGCTCCAGACTGAAGTTCTTCTCCAAGTTGAAGATGTGGATGAGTCGATCTCTGCTTGCTGACACCAACAGCTTCATACCTGGAACAAAGTTAGACACCATCAGCTTTGACCTGTGGCGGACTCGTGGGGTGCTGTCCTATAATGACCCTTGACCCACGGCCCTACCAGTGGAGGCAGGCGAGAACTCCAGACACAGAACCTCTGAGTCATGAGCCTCGATCTTTATCAGCTCGTCCAGAAACTCCAGATCAAAGATCCTGAAACCACAGAGACAACTGGTGGATTAGTAATCAATAATCCCCTTATCCTGACCACTGATCAACGGATCAATAAACACTAATCAGTCAGTAGTTGGCAGGGCCACAATGATGATGTCTCACCGCAGGTTTCCATTGCAATCTCCAGCTGCCAGGTGTCGTCCGTTCGGGCTGACTGCCATCACTCGGATCCCCGCCTTCCCATCAGCCCCGGCTGACTCCGCCCTCCCCCCGTCCGCCTGCAGGCTCTCCGTGTTCTCGCCCACATGCACCATCCTCAGAAGCTCCTGAAGCCGGCACAGTGCAGGTGTCACAGTGGGGGCGGAGTCTAGGCCTAGTCTGTGTGTGTCACCTACTCACGTTGCTATAGAGGTTGGTGGGCGAGGTGGGCGGAGCCTCAAACCGCCACAGTCTGATGGTGCCGTCTGACGAGCAGGTGAGGAAGGAGGAGGGAGGAAGACGAGATTCCTGAGACGGGTGCGGGTTCACCTGCCAATTACAGTGCTACTCATTAGCAGCAAATACTTCCCGCAACGTGCAGAATTTCCCACAGCAGGTGCAGTATTTCCAGCAGTATGTGCAGTATTTCTTGCAGGATTTCTCGCAGTACTGACCTGTAAGCTCCACACACAACCACTGTGATACAGAGCAGAATACAGCTTCCCAGAATTCCTCACATCCTGAACATCCCAGACATAAACACTGTGATCGTTGTAGATGCAGGTCAGGTGTCGGGCGATGGGGTCAAAGGTGAGAGCTAAGGTGTCTGGGTACTGAGCACTGGACAACACACTGCAATAGAGAACACAAACACACAGTAATCAGAGTAGTTGAGGAGTACAGCGTGTGTTTGCAGTACCCTCAGTACCTGTGTGGTTGATCCTGGAGGTCGAGGCCCAGCTGGTGAGGTTGCTGCAGCGTGCAGACGAACTGCAGCTGAGAAGGACTGAACACTCGCACCACACCACCGCCACAGCCACAGAAGATCAGGTCCTCGCTCACCGCCAGGCAGCTGGCCGATGCCGCCTGTCAACATCAGTGACATCAGCACAATCAGTGACATCACCACGGTTGTGGTCAGCATTGTGACATCACCAGGGTCACGGCGTGCCGGCTGACCTTCAGGTCGACCCAGGCTTCCAGCTGACGGCTACTGTTGAACTGGCAGAGGAGTGCGGAGCTGGTGATGCAGTAGGTCTTTGAAGCCATCAGGCCACGCCCACAGGCCACACCGCAGAACACGCTGTTCTTGTGGTCTCCTAGCAACCCCGACCTCCCAATCAGCGGCACCGTGCTGTTCACCTGCACAACGTCAACCAAAAAAGGTCAGAGGGGGGCAGATGATGATGCTCTACTGCCATTTGTGGGTCAGGTGACCTGCTGCTCCTGGGAGGCGTCCAGGTACCAGAACTTGACGTGTCTCTTCCCAGCCGTGACGAAATAGCTGCTGTCCTGGCTGAAGGAGACGGCCCACACTCTGCTCGACACCTTATTGGAGGCCACGATGGATCCCTTCTGCCCTCCAGAATCCATAACCAACAATCAGTCACACAGCGACATATTCAAGTCAAGGGTCAGGGGTCAGAGGTCGAGCTCTCTCACCCTCCACTCCCACACGCTGACGGTCATGTCGTGATGGTGACCCACGGAGACGATGTAGCGGCCGTCAGCCGAGAACGCCACACAGGAAACACCGTGTCTGTGACTCTGAACCTCAGCCGCCTGCCGGCCATCCAGCTCCCACACACACACACGGGGCATGTGTCCGCTCTAGTACACACACACACACACACACGTTTGAATATGCTGCCCTCAGCAGCACACATGAATTGGTGCCCTGCTGACTGACCTCGCCAGTGACCAGGTGTTTCCCGTCAGCTGAAAACGCCACGGCGCTGAACGGCTTCCTGAAAGCACAGGCGCGACATCATGTGACATGGTGGCATCGGTGGGTGCTGTGAGTGAAGTTGTCATGGTGATGGCTCACCTCGATGTGTTGATGATGTGACTTTGCTGGTTGGTTGTCGGATGAAGCAACACAATAACGCAGCTGCAACAATAACAAATGCATGCTGGGAAAAAGTGGAATCATAGTGAGTGTGTATGTGTGTGTGTGTGTGTGTGGGGGGGGGGCTTACCCTGCAGGGTAGGCAACCAGGCCAGAGTTGGGGTCAGAGGTCAGACCACTGCTGCTCAGTGATGTGACTCCCAGGACTTTCTCCAGAGTCACCTGTCACACACACACACACACACACACACACACACACACACACACACACACACACACACACACACACAGTCAGTCAGACGTGGGGACGGAGCCTCACCTCCAGCACGGACCGTGTTTTGGTGACGATGCTCGGGGCTGTGAGCGGATTTCTCCCGGTGGAAACAGTAAACAAACGCCTCACCCGGCCGCTGCTCGGCTTCTTGGCCCTCCCGCCCCCCGGCCTCCTGTCCCGGCCGCCGCACGGCCTCCTCTCCCGGCCGGTTCTCCTGCTCGGGGCTCCGCTGAGGGAGCGGCGCTCCGCTACCTGCGCCATGACGCCGCCGCTGGGAGCTCAGAGCCGCTAACACTCAGCCGCTCACTCGCAACTCCGCTAGCTAGCGAGCGCCGGTGGCGGGAGTAGTGTTCAAACTGAGCCACGCCCACTTCTCAGCGACCGACCAATGGACGAGCCGTCCGTCAGCAACAGACAGTGGGGAGCACGAGCTCTCCAAACTCCCAGGCAGCCAATAGCAGCGTCCGTGAGAAGATGCCAGTCAACAAGTGTTGGTGTGCACTTTTTGTGTCAAATAGCAATAACCAAATAACCCCCCCAACACACACACACACATTCTGTGCAATACTCTTTAACTTCTATATTCTTTATATCTTCTATTTCTAATAATGTTTACATTGTTTTTATCTTGTATTTGCACCTTAAGATATGTATTTTGCTTTATTTTCATCTGCACTACTTTACACTGCACTACCTCATTTATATAGATATTTTTCATGCTGTCCTTTTATTTCATTTTATTTCTTTTTACCGGTTGCCAAGCAACGAAATTTCATTTTTTACAGTTTTTCACTGTTGTGTTCTTCTGTGCAATGACAATAAAAGAAAGTCTAAGTCTGTAGTACTTTATTAGTATGTAATAATATGTTTTTGTAAACATACTCTCAGAAAGTACTAACTACTTTGGGTACCACGAGGAAATACTGCTCATCATTGTGCATCTTGAATGCCGTTGTGTCTGTCTGGGGTGTCGTGCGCTGAGGATTGTGGGTCGGAATGTCCAGGAGAGCCAATGGCTGCAGACTGCAAATCCAGCCAGATGTACTAGCTCATGCATTCAGTATATGGTACTATATTTCACGTACTGCACGTTGGGATTGTTACTCGTAGGATGGTGTGGATGTTGGAATGCAGCCTGTTCCCAAATTATTCTACATCCTCCAGAGGCTGCATTTGAAGTCACATGATTTGCTGATAGGGTTCAGGCGTGCAGCGCTGAGGTCAGCCTTTGCCTGACCTTTACACCTCTGACTGTAAAGCTTCACAGTAGCAACTCAACATCCACAGCAAAACAGACAAAAAATGGACAAAGGGAGAAAGACACAAAATTAGTTTTATTTCAAAATAATTCGGCAAACGTCACTCAGAAAAATAGTTGTTCAATTTGTTTATAAAGATTCAACTGGACGCCGATGCATTAGCCTCCGCAGCTCGCCGTGCCAACGCAGGTATCAGAAAATATTTGATGGTTGCTCGTGTTCATTATCACAAAGTTCAAAGGTCACTTTCATTCCCTGCTCCTCCACCAACAAACAAAATACAAACTATCAGATTACAAAAAAAATCAATAATATTCACAACGAAAAATCAAACTGAAGGAAAAAGATAAAATCTCTCAGGATGTTTTAGTGCAACAAGAACCGAGGAAACTGCTCCAGTTTCTGCTGGTGGAAAACAGCCGCTGAGCCACTTCCTGTCCAGAATGAAACCCGCAGAGAATGCTGGGAGTTTCGGCTCATTGATGAGGTGGCCCCACGACGCAGCGGCAGGAAAGACAGGAAGTCACACGCATGGCCCTTTAACTTCATTTGTGACGCGTGTTTGAAAAGTTAGAGGTCAT
Source organism: Mullus surmuletus (assembly GCA_903171835.1). NCBI lineage: Eukaryota > Metazoa > Chordata > Actinopteri > Syngnathiformes > Mullidae > Mullus > Mullus surmuletus. The sequence continues at coordinate 48,544 of CAESWR010000197.1, read as the reverse complement.
GGGTCGTCCACAGCAGTCATCATGTGACTGTAAACACAATTTCAGAATAAAGCAGTGTGTGCTGTAAATGGCCCCGCCCCCACCTAAACAGCTCCGCCTCCTCCAGTGTCCACGCGGACCGCGTCAATACAATCTAATACAACCAAGGACTGAAGACTGGTCGAAGGTCCTGACCTGGTCTCCTCACTGCAGAGTCAACACATACAATCAGAGTCTGAGCTCCACCACACACACACACACACACACACACACACACACACACACACATACACACAGAGGATCTGGATCGTCAGACCTGCAGACAAACGGGACAAAGTTGAGCGCGGGTTGGGGAAACAGCGTGACGGATGAGAGTGGTTCTGGTTCTGTACCTCACACTTCAGGAGCGGAAGACGTGGACGGCCCGGATGACGTACTGACGGCAGATGGGACACTCACTCATCCTCTTGCCACACTTGGTGCAGGTGACCATGTGACCACACTCCAAGAGGACGCAGTCGATGGGCGAGTCCATGCAGATCTTACACAGGTTCTCCTCCACACCTGTGGTGCCGCCGCCCTTCTCTGGAGGGAGACACGCCCAGCAGATGTCACACAGCTGCACCACTGGCACCGGCAGCGTTATTATCAGACATCATCAAGCCTCCATATCAAATTTCAGGTTTAGACTTCAGATTCTCGTCGATCAAGAAGTTAGCAGGAGCCTGACAAATTATTTTCTGTTTTTCTTTCAAATTTAAGTTGTGTTGGTTACTAGTTTGTAATACAATGGAAAAAATGGTTGTTGCATTTTGATGTAACGTAATGTTTGTCTATTTCTTCCATGATTTGTTTGATCAGTCAAGTGTGTGTGTGTGTGTGTATGTGTGTGTGTGAGTGAGTGTGAAGAAAGAACACCTGAAGGACAAGGTTTGCACCATTTCTGCCCGTCTCTGCCTGAATAATGCAATAGTAACTAGGAGTGTCCCGATACAACTTTTTCACTTGTGATACGATACCGATATTGCAGCCTTGGGAACCGGCTGATACCGATATTGATTCCATACGATATCAGCAAGAATCATACATACTTTTATTACTCATTCTCCAGTATGGAATGTTAGAAAGGGTTTCATTAAGTGATATTAAGCACAAAGAGAACAATAGTCAGCAACAGTAGATGTTATTTGCTGATATCCGGCCGATATCCAATATCAATATCAGATCGGGACACCCGTAATAGCAACAGATCTTCAAGGAAAATGGGAACTCGGTGTGAACCTGCTTTGCCAAGAACACAACAAACCCCACGACAACAGCAGCCTCTGTGCTCCCACCTGAGCTGTTCTCTATAGCGGCAGCTGCAAAAGAAAAAACAGCGTGATGAGCAGCTGCAGAGCCAAGCTTTGGCACAAAGGAGACACACAGAATCCACAACTCACCCAGGAGGTTCTGCTGGTCCTGGTAGAGCCGGACCACCCGTTCCATCAGCTCCCACTTCTCGCAGCAGCCTTTGTAGTTGACAAAGTTCCGAGCCAGGATTTCCTTCAGCTGCCGAACGCTCAGATCCTCGATGTCATCAACGCAGCTCAGGTCCGAGAGGGAGGCTCTACGGCCCAATACCACCGTCTCCTCGGGGTCCCAGACCTGGACACCAAAGAGACTTTCACCAAAAGCCACCTGCTGAAGTTCTGGACCGTCCAGGGCCGCGCGCTGCTGTCCTGGCAGCTGGAGCATGGAGTGGTGCTGTGGTTGTACCTGCTCTTCTTCAGCAACGTCTGGCTCAGCAGGGGGCGTCTCTTCAACCACGGTTGGGCCTTCAGGCTGTGCAGGTAGGGGGTCAGGATCCATGGTCTGAGGGTCAGGGTTTACAGTAGGGGGGTCAGGGTTCATGGTCTGTGGGTCGGGGGAGAAGCTAGAGATGTCCGGGGTCACGTCAGGGAGGTCGGGAGGCATTTCAGGTGAGGAGTCGCTGGACGGTGACGACTGTTGACTGAGGACCAACTCCACCAGCTCCTCCTGCAGAACAACACACGGTGACTCAGGGTCAGGGGACAGAGGTCAGAGGTCCCTGGGGAGTGGCCACTGCATCAGAACAACCTCCTCACCTTCTCTCTGCACAGGTGTGTGGAGACCTCGTGGAGGTGCAGGTAGTCCCTCAATTCCTTCACCTTCAGCTTCATAAGCTCCGCCCGCTGAAGCAGGTTACCATAGAAACGCTGGCAGGTGTGACACAGCCGAGGGCGGGGCTCCAGATGGGCGGAGCAACGGCTGCAGTAGCTCTTCTTGCAGTCCACGCACATGTGCTGGTGGACAGGTGGACAGCCAGATGCACAGTGAGACGGGTGCAGAGAGAGAGACAGATGCAAATACAGATGAACAGCAGAGAGACAGAAAGACAGGTGCAGAGAGAGAAAGACAGGTGCAGAGAGAGAAAGACAGGTGCAGAGACAGAAAGACAGGTGCAGAGACAGAAAGACAGGTGCAGAGACAGAAAGACAGGTGCAGAGAAAGGGGGACAGTGTCAGGAGCAGAGAGTGAGACAGGAGCAGAGAGTGAGACAGGAGCAGAGGGTGGAACAGGTGCAGACATGGATGGACAGTGAGACAGGTGCAGACAGAGAGGGACAGAGAGACGCTACCTTCTTGGTGGGTGTGTCAAAGCGCCCCCCACAGGCCTTGCAGGTGTGCTCAGGGGGCGGAGTCTGCTGGCTGCTGAAGGCGGAGTTAGTGTAGGACTGGTGTCGCTCGCTGTCGCCATACTGGTCAGCGTCCGTCGAGTCCATACAGAGCCATTGACAGCAGGACGCCCACATACCTGCAGGACCACACAGTACTACTACTCACAGTAGTACTGAGCACAGTATTACTCACACTACTCTTCACTGTACAACTCAAGGTATTACTATGCAAAGGACTTTCACTCACAGTAGTACTGGACATAGTATTACCCATACGACTACTCACTGTACTACTCAAAGTACTGCTTTGCGCAGGACTATTACAAATAGTGGTACTGAGCACAGTATTACATGTACTACTACTCAAAGTACTACTATGCAAAGAACTATTACTCACAGTAGCACTGGACATAGTATTACCCATACGACTACTCACTGTACTACTCAAAGTACTGCTATGAGCAGGACTATTACTCATAGTAGTACTGAGTACAGTATTACTCATACTACTCTTCACTGTACAACTCAAGGTATTACTATGCAAAGAACTTTCACTCACAGTGGTACTGAGCGCAGTATTACATGTACTACTACTCAAAGTACTACTATGCAAAGAACTATTACTCATAGTAGTACTGAGCACAGTATTACTCATACTGCTACTCACTGCACTACTCAAAGAACTACTATACACAGTACTCAGTAGTATTGAGCACAGTAGTTCTCATGCTACAAAACTGTACTACTCAAAGTACTACTACATTACTATAGTAGTGTTGTGAGTAGTAGCACTCAACATAACGACTTGAAGTCCCACAACTCACTCTACTACTCGCAGCACTGTACTTCTACTCATAGTAGTACTCGGAGTACTGCCATTCATAGTACTACTACTCAAAGTAACTAAAAAGTACTACACACAGTACTACCACTCACACTGTTGAGTTCATAGTGGTACCACTCATGGTACTAGTACTTGTAGCACTACTACGACAGTGCAGATACTGAAAGTAATACCGTCAGTAGTACACAAGGGTATCAAAGTACTTCTGAGTGACTTCCGCCTCTCAGCAGAACTCCGTGTTCAACATGGACCTTTGTGCCTCTGCTGCTCTGACGTCAGAACCATTGTGTTTGAGATCGGACCGAATGACGTTTCACACACTTGTGAAAGGTTCGGCTGAGTTCGGCTGCACAGAAACCCGAACCAGCAGCGGTTCTTGACGTTTTCCACCGGCACAGGCGAGCACATCCGGAAACTACAGCGGTTCCGCTCGGTCCGAAACAACCGCCGCGGAACCGCGTCCACGCTGAGCAGGGACGGGGGAGCGGGTGCTCGGGGTTCGGGTCGGACCCGGTTCTGTTCGGCAGAGCGGATCCCCGAACACCTCCACAACTTCCCGGTGTGTCAGTGCGTGTTTCCTGCTCCGCGGAACCGCGACACAAACAAGCGACGCGGAGCAGAGAAACTACCGTGTTCCGCCCGGAGCTCCGCGGCTCGGCTCGGCTCGGCTCGGTTCCGACAACCCCCCCCAAAAACTTGTTCCGACCTGAAACTTTGGGGATCACGAACCAAAAGGGAAACGAACCGGAACCGGCTAAGCTAACGAGCTACTTAGTGAAGTTCACACAAAGTGACGCGTCGAATCGGAACCGGACCAATCGAACCGAAGTCCGGCGGAGCGGATCGGAACAGCCCTTACCTGCTCGGCGGAGAGGCGCCTTCAGCTGCGGGCCATGACGTCAGCAGGCCGCGGCGAAGGTGAACGTGAGCAAAACAAGCAGAAAAGTGGCCGGGTGACGTCAGAGCCAATGCGGAAGTGCGGCCACACACGCCCACCCACTCGCTCCCCAACTTTCTGTGTGAGTGTTTCGGACCCAACTCCTCCGTAAACAAACTTTGGGAGACGTGGTGACACAAAGTGAGTCGCGATACAAAGCCAGCAGCCTCCTCTGTGTCGTCACTCTTCGAGGCCACGCCCCCAAGGCTTTCAGGGTCAGTTCAGCAAGTGGACACTAGAGCCTGGATTAAACTTCTGCATAATGTGCGTCTGTGGAGGTTCCCTCCCTCTCTCACATGGACTCACACACGTCACTCCTCCACAGAGCTGCATTCACCTGCTCAGAGAGAAGTCCCTGTATTTCTATCATGTGCATTTGCTGACATAAAGTGGGAAGTTGTGATGACCTCACATCGCCACTCTTCATTTTATGGTGTAGGAACATTGAGTTTGTCTGCAAAGGTTTCCTTCGTCACTTCAGACTATTCTTATGTTAAAGAAGAGCTATACAACCATTTTTCTGGTGATTCATTTACATAAACAATGCGGCTAAAAGCAGACCAACATCTCCACGGCGGTGTGATGGTCCGAGAGACGGGTGAAGCAGGATTAGTTGTTGCAGGAGCTGCATGAGACAGACACACACACACATAGCATTTTCCCAGCAAGGATTTGAATCTCTGACCCCACCTCACTTATCTGAGCCACTCAAAGTATACAGCCAATCACAGCGCTCGTTACAGCAAAGCAGCTCAGGGGCAGGAATATGAGGAGTGAAGGCATCGCTCCTCCCCCACCAACAGATTTTGAGTTGTGAATGAAAAACAGGAAGCGTTCAGATTGGCTCTGATGACTTTATTGTTTATGTACAAACAACATCCAGCGACAACATTACACTCGAGACGGGTACAGCATCTGAGGAGACAGGAAGGTACCATCAGTCACACAGGGAGAGCGCTCTAAATCACACACACACCGTCTGAGGCAACTGTCAGCCAATCAGAATGCAGCAGCATCAGTCATCTAAGAATGCGTTTACTTTGAAGATGCGATAAACTTTTCAAATGCTTGACTGACAGACAGGGAGGTCTTACCACTCTGATGCGGTGTCCGATTGCCTTGGCCGGCAGGTTGCTGCTGAACTTTGCTCGGACCATCCCGCTGTTCCCATGTGCACGCGTCACCTTGCCCCAGATCACTCTGGTCTTGTTGGGTTTGCCGCCGGGTGTCACTGTGTTCCTAGACACAAACAGACATGAGCAGGTCCATAATCACAGCTGATGGCCTCAGGCTCCGCCCCCAGCCTCTACCCCCTTACTTCTTGGCCTTGTAGACGTAGGCACAGCGCTTGCCAAGGTAGAAGTCGACCTCATCGCGGGTGTAGCAGCCCTCCAGCTTCAGCAGCGCCGTGTGCTCGCGCTGGTTCCTCAGGCCACGCTTGTAGCCGGTGAAGATAGCCTTACTCCACAGTCTACAAACAGATGGACACAAACTTTGTCAGACAAAACCTTCATTTCCACCGGATGTGTTAACGCCCGTCACTGCCCAGCGACTCAGTGCAGTACAGCCGGTGCGGGAGAGGACGTCATATACAGCAACAAAATAAAGGCTTCAGTTATTTCTTTTTGAGGGCAGGTCTTCTTCCACTCAGACACTGACAAACATAATAGTGGGCGGGGCCTGAACTCAACAGGTCACTCTTTTATTTAGGGCCACTTGACCCCAGAGACTCCTTTCCCACAAGACTGCGTGTAAACAAATCCCGTCACTTTGGTCAGACAACTGTAGATCGAAGGCTTTCACCATTGTAGCGCAGAAAAAAATGAAAGGCAACACGGGCAAATTTCCTGTTGTGCTGTGTTGTGATTTCTGACGCACCGCGGAAACGTCTGACTTGTTCATAGCGATGAACCGGGTTTCTGTAGTTTCCAGAATTTTGGCTACATCATCGGCTGCAACAAATCAATCAACTGTCCTGATCTGGACGAGGAAAGAAATGCCGGCGAGGTCTTTCTTTCATGGGGTACAGCTGGGTCTGGGAGTTCAAAGACTGAAGGGCCTGCAGCGTTTGGGCCAATCAGAGGGGAAAGCATCACTATCCATAACATTCCAGCTCACAAGTTCATGTATTTACGGCATTTTCAACTGTATGTTGAAAATCCACTGGACGCTTCAAGCCATTACTTTGGAGGTGTAGTACGACTTCCTGTCTGGCACCACCTTTTCTGTTGAAATTGATGCATTTGCTGACAAACCGACCTGGTGTGCATCTTAAGTTACTTATCCATGGTGAGTTCGACAGAATTTAATGTAATAAAGTGATATATACAGACACTTAGCCAAACAGCTGCGTATCTGAAGTGGTGAGATGGCAGCGCATCTTTCATTGCGGCAATCGGCTGAGAAATGTTTCCCGTGTAGCAGCCAGTCATTCTTCTGCACATCATTGTCACTCTATTTTGACTGACGCATCTGCAAAGAGCTTTTCTTTATTTTACATCTACCTAATTAAGTGCATGTGGCTTTTCGACAAACATTAAACAGTCCTTTCCTCATTTTTACTCTGACCCACGGGAGTTTGGGCTGCTCTTTACTTCAAATTGGGGTAATTCTGAAGTAACACTGAATCCAACTTTTGCTCCTCTACCCACATCGTACCACCATGGGGTGGGCATTCACTCTGAGTGACAGACTGCTCATGGAACATTTAAAGGGCGATTATCTGCAAATGCTGAAGATACATTAGCAGCTTCCAGTCAACTAATTTCTCCTGTTTGTTCCATTGACAGAAACTACATTCGGTTTAAGTCATGCAAAGTTTGGAGCTCTAAAGCTGTGATGGAGAGGCACCACACTGCATGTCAAAAACACAGCCAGAAACTGTTGACCAACAGCAGACACGGAACCGAGGCGCTCCACAACCCACAGGTGTCCAGTGGAATCAGCAAGTCAGATTGGGAGCTGCAATAAGAGAAGAGCGTCCACTTACCTTCCAGGCATCGTTAGTCGTCCTCAGGTGATGTCACCTGCGGATCAAACAACACATCAGTCAACATCCTCCAAGCAGAGCCTCCACACGTCACTGGTGCTCAGTTCAACAACACAGCATGCTCCCCCATCTGAGGGCAGCAGAGAAGCTATCTCACACTACTTTGGGGGACAGGGGTGTGGGGGTGTAAGCACTCACAAGTCCAACAAACAGCGTACACACTCTGAGTACTGTGGACACGTTCCCGCATGGCCTCACATTGGACGGACTACAATAATAGCAGTGGACCTGCAGGAGGAACCTGCAGCAAGTGTTCTTCAGCTGTGTACATGAAGAGCAGGCTGGATCCTGAGGACTCCACAGTGACGCTGGCTCCCTCGCTAAGACACCGAAATAACGGGGCGAACTTGTTCCGAAGGTCCGGTTCTTCGCGGCCGTCTGTTCACTTTAAACACTTCAGCTAGCATGCTAACGGCTACAGCTACCGGGTCTGAGAGCACGTAACCGGCCGCCGCGCAGCGACACCGGCGCTAGTAGGAGCCCGTCCGGACCGGACCTCAGTCGAAGGTCCGGCCCGGACTTTAGACACAGGTCCGGCCCGGGGGGGGAGCCGCGGTTCTGGCCGCGTTTCAGTCGCTGTGCTGGGCGAGACGAGCGGGGTGCGCAGTGTTCGCTAGCCGCCAGTGCCGCCACCATCCGAGCCCAATCCGCGCCATCACCGGGTCCACCGACCCCGCGGAGCACCGAGGGACCCGCCCCGGGTTACCGGAGCACCGGGGGCCGGTATGAGACGGGATGGAAGCGGAATAGACGGGAAAAATGAAGATTAGAAAGGACGTGTCGGCTCGCTTACCTGCACTGTTACTGCAAAGATGGAGGAAAAGACCGGAAGAAAGGCATGCTGGGAAATTATGGTAAACAGAGGTGTCCGCGGCGCGCCTGAGCAGAATCACAGCGCTGCTCACCGCCGGAATTAAACTACGCCGAATGTTTTCATTAACTCCGCCAAATGTTTTTATTAACTCCGCGGTGTCAGATTCAGTCACTTCATTGTCTGTTTAATTAGAATTTTGAACACAAGACTTCCCGCATTCACACACATTTTGTTTGTTCACTGAAAACACACATCCACACCTGTAAACATTCATTGTACTAATTTCATTCATTTTCAATTAACCTTTTTACCTTTTGACATAATTACCTTGATTCTACCAACTTATTATTATTATTATTATTATTATTATTATTATTATTATTATATATTTTTTAAATGCATTGCGGCCTCCCCAGGTATGTGGACAGGGTCTTGGGGACCCTATGACATGCTACTACTGGACCGACTGCCAGGATTCAGACTCAGATTCAGACTTTTATTGTCATTGTAGGAGGAATACAATGAAATTAAAGCAGCACGAGTGGTGTTTTCCTAAAAGTAAACAATAGAATATAAACAAAATAAAATAGACTCTATAAAAAAGTGAAATAGTAGTAATGTAAGATGCACAACATATGTGCAACAGTGCAGCGTCACAGTACAGCAGTGCAAATACATGACAACAAGTAGCAGCAGTCCAGCGGAGGGGGGGTTACTGCAGGGTCATGGTACAGCGGTTGGGGGGGGGTGTGTGTGTGTGTGTGTGTGATTGATTTGGAGAGCAGAGAGGGGAGGTGGTGTATGTGTGTGTTCAGTGTGGTGACTGTATGACGGAAGAAGCTGCTCCTGAGTCTGTTGGTCCATGTTTTGATTGACCTGTAGCGTCTGCCCGAGGGCAGCAGGTCAAACAGGTGAAAGGCAGGGTAGGGTGGGTGCAGTCTGTGATGATCGCCTGAGCTCTGCTCAGACAACGGGAGGGCTGGGGAGGGGACGGCCCATGATCCTCTCTGGTGTCCTCAGCACCCTCCGGAGCCCCTGCTGCTCTGCCTCAGTGCAGTGAAGAACCACTCTGTGTTGCAGTACATCAGGACGCTCTGGATGGTGGATGAGTAGAAGGCTCTCAGCAGCTCCTCTCTAACATTGTTCTTCCTGAGCACTCTCAGGAAGTACAGGCGCTGCTGGGCCTTTTTGATGACAGCTCTGGTGTTCTCAGTCCTCTCAGTCCTTCTCATGCCCAAAAATATGAACATTCTTAATCACGATTTAATCTGGGCAACAAGGCAAACAGGCACCAGTCTTTGAATTATGCTATATTGTTTACCTGTAAAGTCACCTGGTTACCCGTTATTGTAAGAATGATTAAATAAATTATCATAAATCATCAAAAAGCCGTTTTGTGTGTGCTGCATCATTCTTGGTTTACCAAGGATCACAGTGCTATAGAGACAAGGTTGATTCACTTCGGAAACAAGACATCTCTGTGAACTAGTTTGTGACGGAAAAGAATTGTACAAAATCTTTGTTTGTCCCCTCACAAAATCACAATCTGATATTTGATTTTGTAAGGTCATACAGCTAGGGTTCACTTCAAATGGGGGTCAAAGGTCAGTGTTCATGAGACCAGACAACACAGACAACAGTCAAATTAAAATATTTATTTAAAGCCCTTAAACTCAAGTCTTCATACAGCTGTGTTCAAATCTTTATACAGTTTCTCAGCAAAAAAAATAAACAAAGTGAAAAAAGTGAAACATTTTGTAAATGTGTTTGCCCTCCAAGTAAAAACCGTGGAATGTCCTATATATGCACATGAAGCACATGGTCACATGACATCACCGCCACCGAAGAAACAGAAGAAGAACCAAACAGTGAGGCCAGAAACCTGAGCCAGGACCACTCAGCTGCCAACTGCAGCTCCAGAGCAGGTATTTGCCGCGGGTCTGGGTGGTCTGGGCGGTCCACGGCCTCAGGCCATCACACTAAGGCAGCGTCCGGGTGCAGCAGGGACAAGATTATCTGTCCCACATCGCCTGAATGCAGCACGCCCTAAAAGTCTGGAACCTTAAGCTCCACGGTGACCTCCACATGACCACCACCGCAGTTGCTCACACACCGGCTGCACCAAGTAGGTTACAGCAAACTGAAGCAACATGATTGGCTTTTTGACACTGGCATTGCCATGGCGGCACTTCAGCGGATAAACAGCTGGCCTTGGCCCCACTGGAGTTGGCCTTGTTGAATCAGCTGCTCCATCAGCTCTGAACCTTCGGGAATGTGTCTACTGATCGGTAATTGCCTCCGAGTGTTCATGATGCTCCTTGTTGTCATGGCGACACACCAGTTACAATCTCACCTATATATAAATGTATATATTTACAAAATATTTTTTTGTACACTTGATAAAAACGCCAGAACTACTTCGCCACCAAGAGTGCCACCTTCTGAAGGTGAAAATGAAACAAGAGAAGAGCAGGGTGAAGTGTCTTCATCACAGGATTTTTTCCCTCCAGTGACCGACAGGCATCTGCGTCTCATATTTCACCTCATTAGTTCATTAGCAGCGTCACTGCCCCTCGTCTGCTCACAGACGTTTAAAAGTGATGAAGATGACAGGATGTCACTGAATGTTTGATCAGCTGGAGATGAGGCTGAAACACAAGCTCAACACAGACAAGCAGATAAAACTGAACAATATTCACAAGAAGGTGCAAAAGGTTTTTGTTTGTTTTTTTAAAAATTGAGCGAAAAAATGGCATCCATCTGTCCAGCTGACAGAGTGAAAATACAAAAATCCTGCCAGTCAAGAGTCAGGTTTGAAGATCAACGCAATGTTGGTCTGCTTGGATCTGATGCAAACAGAGCTAAAGATCTGCGCAAGCTAGTGTTAGCACTGAGCTACATCAGCTGCTATTAATCTGGAATTCTACATCTGGCAATTTTAGCTTTGCCTCCTGCATTATTAGCTAATCATAGCATTTACCACTGACTTTGCTATCTATAGCAACTAGCTGTGTTAATCTCTAGACCACGCTAGCATGTTCAACTACCGGCTAAAGTATTTAGCTAACCCTGTCAGTTTAATCTTCACATAATAAATAGATTACTAGTGAATTTATAAAATCCAACTACTGTACTTTTGTTTGCTACCATTAGCAACACTTTGCTTTATTAGCATAATAAGCCTACCAGCTAATGTAGCAGACAGCAGGTCTCTGGCTAACTAATGGACAGTTACGGTGGCTCATTGCAGTGGGACTAGAAACCTGAAATTATATCAGCGTTATTTTCAACCCATCTACGGTTAGCCACAAGCTACATTAGTGTCATTTTGAAAAATAGTGACTGCACAGCCATGTTAGGTGCTGTGAGCAATTAGAAACGTCAGTTTAAAGTTTGAATTTGTATTCTTGGGAACATATTTAAAATAAATTAAATAGAACATCATCGACATGTTGTTAGTGAGTGTTTAAATTCATCATTCAGAGGCTTCCATCAGAGGGATATTGTGGTGTTAGCGACTGTTTGTTGTTCATCACAAGGTTTCTAGTGCTGGAATATCTTTTAAAGCTCTGCCCACAGCTTTTCAATGAAACTTTGTAAAAGAGGAAGTGGCCTTTGACCTTTGCTGATGTGTTTCTGCTGCACAAACTGTTTACTGTGTCGTCAAAGAGTCTCAGCGTCACAGTTCTTCCCACCAGCTCTTCTTCTTCTCTTCCCGTTAATCGCTCCAACATGTTGAAGTCAAGAGGTGATGCAGGTATCATGTCGTCATCGCCTCACTCGGGCGGGGGGCCGCCATCGATGCGGACAGAGGGAGCTCGTGGGCGGGGCCGCTAGCATCATCTACATGCACACGGAGGGCCCAGCTGCTATTGAGGTGGCAGCAGAGGCGTGTCTGGGCGGGGCCAGGTCGAGCAAGGCGCTGACTGTTCCAGCCACCTGGGGGAGCCCTTGCTCCTCCAGGATGTGAAGAGGAAGACATAACTGACTCTGCAGACACCACAGAGGAAGACAAGGGGGGCAAACAAGAAAAACAATGGAAAAGGAGGATCAACAGATGGCAAATAATATGAAGGAATAAATCAACAGTAACCATGGCAACACAAAACACTGGGGGCAGCAACTCAAACGGTGAAGATGAGAACTGATGAGGGAAGAAAAAGTGGGAAACAAAGAGGAGAGAACATTGAGGGTCTTTATCAGTCTGCTGAGTGAGAGGATGAGAGAAGGAAGGACGTTCAACCAGCACAGCTGTTACTGAGACTGAAGACACCAGCAGCAGACCAGGGCCTTCATCTTCAAAACACCTTTATTGTCAAAGAGACAGTTCATCTCTTACACCCAACTCCCACTCCCACTCCCCACTCCCACTCCTGTGAGGAGTGGAAATCAGAATTAGGTAAGTCTGACAGAGGTCACAGCCAGCCATCAGTGGTTTGTCAGTTGGAAGGGACACTGTGTGTATGTGTGTGTGTGGCGCGTGCATGAATCCTCAGTAAATGTAACTCAAGGCGATGCTAGGGATTGACGCAGACAGCCCAAGTGTCAAAGAGACTCATCATCTTCCCACTGCAGGAAGCCTTCCTGTTGTCTTTCCATGAGGAAAGCTGCTCTCACACGTGAAATCAATGTGCAGATGTGGCCTAGAGGAGCTAGAAGCCAGCTGGAGGTTCTCAGTTTGGGCCTGCAGGAGGCGGGAGAAAGCATAGGATGTCCTGACCGGAAGTATTTTTGTTTGCATCTGTTTGGGGTACTCTTTGGGCCTTCCGAGACGACATTCCTGTGAACGACATGCTGGTGTCACATCTGTGCTGCAGACCAGAGGTCGATCTGAACATCATCCTCTGCAGACACCAGCTGAACCTCTAGACGCTGGCTGGATGAGCACCTGAAGGAACACTTTGTGCTCATTGGGAGAAACTGGTAGCTGGCGAACGGCCATGACGTGGTCACAGCTGTAATGGCTGGCTCGCTAAAGCTGTGCTTTAGCTGTGCTTTAGCTGTATCCACGGCTACATGTATGTGTTTATAGCAAGTGTGACCAACGCCATGTCATGGCAACAAACACTGCTGTTGCGTCGCCAGAATATATTTGGTGCACAAACCTTTGTTTGTATTATTGTCGCATTTGTGTTCACTGTGGCAACTAGTGTCAGTATCTGAGCTGGTGTCAGATACACCCATGTGAAGCTCCTGCAGTGGAATGCACACATGGACCACATGAAGCCAACAACTCTAAAGTGACTAATTTTTGTTGCACAAACCATCATAGCCTGCAGGTTTGTGGTCTTCAGAGGCACAATTGACAAAGGCAGTAAAACCGTAAAAACACACTCTTAAGGCACAGGGGCGGAACATCAACTGGCAGAAAAAAGCTTTCAGTTTCTGCTTTTCAGGCTGAAACTTTGACCAATTATCGAGCATGAATGTTGTGTCAGTCTGATTTAAGCCGATTGGCTGCTGCAGCGTTTGCTTCATTTGAAAGTCACCATGCTGATGATGGATGTGGTCTTGGTGTGAAATGTCCTTTAAAGCAGACCGAGGCCAGGGTCAGTGGTGCAGAGGGATCATATGCAGACTGGATCCAACATTGACATGTGATTCATGAATGAATGAATCAATGAACCCTGCGACCAAGTTATTTGTTTCAAAAGGTTTTGACTTGGCATGTGCACTGAAAGTCACCCTGAAGAGAGACAAAAGCAGGAATCCAAGTTTCTTCTCCAGTGGTTTGTTGCAGACACAATGACGCACAACCTTGTGGTGACCGATTGGTCCGTAATCATAATGGTCAGAGACCATCAAAGGCTAAATTTAACACCAGATGATCTGGTTTTGATTATGTTCAACTAGGGGTAAGCATCCCTCACTGATGCTGGATGTTGGGCTGGTGTTGGTGACCAAGCTGGTAGCGCAAACAAGGAGACCACAGACGCACATCCAACTGCAAACGCCAGGAGCAGACCTGCTGCTTAATGATTAACAATGGATGGTCCAACTGGAAGGAGCTCCAGATCCCATTAGAGGGATATGATATCACCTCTGCTCAAAAAAATGACTGTTCCATGCTGAAACCCTCACCACTTTGACACTTGATTACAGGTAAGAGGAACTTTAAGAGCTTTTCAAGTGGACTAAGCACTCTAAAAAGCACTGGAGTAAACATTTACACACTATGGAACCTAAAAATGATGGCTGTTCAAACTACACTTTGAGAACCTTGCTAGTCTCTGCTGGTTGAACCCAGATGGCATAGTCATCTAGAGGAGGCAAGTGCAGGAGAAGGACGCAACCTCAGGAAGGTCCTAGATTTACAAGAAAATCTAAGACCCAATTAAGTGTCCCGCCGACATCAGCTGAGAGCTACAGCATGATGATGTTCAGGGAGCTCAGTGCCTCCCTGTGGAGACCTTCTAGGCCGGGAACATTCTGCAGGATCCTTATATATTCCATCAGGCATGGGGGCGTCCTAGGGTGTTCCTTGAAGAGCTGTGAGGATGCCACCACAGCTGCCAATGTAAGCGGTGTGGGCAGCATCCTCAGGCGTTGGGTGACAGGTGGACATAAATGCTGCACAGAACCAACATGACAGACAGGTAGAAGAGAGCAAAGCCCGCCAGCTGCACACGAGGGGAGGGGCTAATTACAGACGGGGCCATCGACAGCAACAGGCCCGCTGTAACATAAACACTGCCTCCTTTTCCACCAAGGACCTCCTCCACTGAACACAGGCTGTCCTGAGTGTGTGTGTGTGTGAGAGAGAGAGGGGAGCATGGGGGGCAACATCAAACACAGTGAGACAACGAGAGGAGACGCGAGTGAGGTGGAGAGAATAACAAGGATTCATGAGGATGAAAGAGAAGAAAGAAGATCATTAGTCAGTGCCAAGTGAGGATGCGCGATGATGTCACAGCCAGCCATCTTATCAACTGAGCCTTGAAGGTGCTGTGACATCATGTTGTCCCTCAGAAGCAGTCACTCATCAGAGAATGTTGGCTCGAAGATGTCTATTATAAGACAGTTGGATTTGAGTTGTGCTCATCATTATGTCACACTAGACGACTTCAAAGCCCATGCTTATCACACCACCACTCTTACCTGAGGAACCCCGATCCTGCGACAAGCCTCCAGGAAGTTCTCAACGTTCCGCCGACATTTGGCCATGGTGAGTTTAGGCTGTGGAAACAGAGGAAGGGCGTTAGAAGGACCATTTGCGGTTGTGGCGGCTCCTGGTTACCGTTCACTACTCACCACAGCAGGAGAAGGGACATGGATGCTGGGGACGGACCGTGGTCGCACATGATTGGCCAGGTGACAGAGCACCACGCCGTCGGTCAATGCTGCTCCCAGGTCACTAGGCAACGTCACCTTCAGGCGCGCCTCAATATTCTGGACAAAGACAAAAAAGCATCAGTCATTAGATGACACGATGCCCCGCCCCCGCAGTATCACACTGTGACCCAAAGCAGAGGGCTTCCGATGTCCATCAGCTGTAGCTATCCATTCAGCCTGCAGGCGGCACCGCTGTCTCACCTTACGGAGTTGCTCCACCAGCTTTGCGTCGTGGCCCACCAAAGCCGGAGCAGGCGGAGCCTCTTCCTGCTGTGGAGGAGCAGCAGCATCACCTGGAGGGAGAACAGGGAAGAGTGTGGGTCATCGGCCAGCTGATACTATTTGACTAGCAAACCCTCCTTTTGGCTAAGTGGGTCGTGAAGCAGCAGAGACTGCTGGTCTCACCTTTCCTCTTCTCTTCCTTCTGGCCAAGGCGATACAGAAAACTCTCTGGCCTCAAGCTGGCTGTCCGAGAGGAAGCCACACTCCCTGAACTCGGGTAAGAGGGTGACTGATTGGCTACAGGAAAAACAGGAAGCGGAGTCAATGCAAGTCAGGGACAAATGACAAATGACAAAATACTTCTACTGACATTCTGGTCTTACCTGTTGGAGACAAAGCTGCTCTATCTTCTCCCTGCTGAAACAAAACACAGGCAATCACACACCTGAACTCTCACAAGGACATCTGAACTCTCCAATGGATGCCTGAAGTCTCCCGAGGTCCAAAGAACAACCAAGCTCTACGGTGGCCACCTAAATTCTTCTGTGGACACCTAAAATTTCCCGTGCACACTTGAACTCTCCAGAGGATCCCAGGAGACCTGAACTCTCCCAAGGACACCTGAACTCGCCCATGGACACCATCCCGATGTCCCAAGAACACCCAAAACTTTCCTAAGGACATTGATACTCTCCGGTGGACACCTGAAGTCTCCCGAGGACACAAGGATACTTGAACTCTCCTTGATGACACTTGAAATATCCCGAAGACTCCTAAACTCCCAAGGGTACACAAAATCCCAACGCAATCGGAAATCTCCAGCTAAACTCTCCGGTGGACACCTGATCCATTCTGAGGTTCCAAGAACACCCAAACTCTTCGGTGGACATCTGAACTCTACGGTAGATATCTCAACTCTCCGGTGGACACCTGAACTCTCCCGAGATCCAAAGAACACCCAAACTCTCCCAACGACACTGAAACTCTCCGGTGGACACCTGAACTCCCCTGATGACACTTGACCTCCCCCGACTACAACTGACTGTTCCGAAGACACCTGAACTCTCATGAAAATCCATGGACACACAAACTCCCAACAAATCCTGAAATCTCCCGTTGACACCTGAACTCTACCAAGGACACCTAAACTCTCACAAAGACCCAAGGAGACACAAACTCCCAATGAAACCTGAAATCTCCCACTGACACTTGTCCTCCCCCAAGAGTTACATCTTAACATCCAACACACTTGGAGATGAGACACAACAAACACACGCACACACATGCACACACACATCAGCGAAAGTTGAGTTTGGTGCTTGTTTGTTGGATGTGACCAGAGCAGGATGTTGCGTGCATGCAGGGTGCAGTACCAGCAGCAGCCAGGTGGTGGCGACCACCAGGAATGTTTGTGGAAAACATTTCACAGCGTTTGATTCTGGGGAGATGATGTCATGACCTTCTGATTTGTTATCATTTTAGCTCTTATTTTGAAAATCTACTGTACTGTTATCATGCTCCTGACATTATAGCTGGACTGTGTGTCATTTTATCCTGCTAATATTTTGTTGAAATGCACCTGATTCATATATCTGATTAAAAAAAAAGTTTGGGAATTTAAGCAGTTTCCTGATATTCTCAGTAGTCCAGTATGAAAACTCTGCCCACTGATGTCATTGTGTTCCACTTCTCACAACATCAAAACAGTTTGTGCTTGTTCATGAAACTCAAAGAGCAGACAAGGAAACAAACTGAAGTCAAATGAAAGAAAAGATGACGATAGTCACCACTGTCATTTTTTATTTAAGAGGTCAGGGGTCATCAGCAAAGGTTATGGTGACTGAGCATGCTGCAGTCACTCAGATGAAAGCAGATTAAGAGCATCAGAAAAGCCGGTGATGAGGATTAACCAGGCATCAGAAACATGCTGTTTTAATTCTAGCTTTTGGGGGCATGACCAAACTCTTACCATAAAGAGGGCGGAGTCATCTGTGTGGGTGGAGCGTCTGGAGGGGTAGGCAGTCTGAACGAACACACGCACGCACATGTGCACACGCACATACACCCACACACAACACGTAAACATGACAATGGAGGGGAGTGGCCTATAGACAGCAGGCGGAGCTAACACAGCCGTGGACCTGAATTGCGCAAGCACACACACACTCACCTCACTGTCTGGGCTGGACTTCGTTGGACTCTGAGCTGTTTTGTGCTGAAAAACAACAATAAGTCATGGTGTCGTTAAATGATCACAGCACAACTGCAGAAACCAACCAATAATAACTTTGCTATCCATGTGCCTGGGTTGCAAATATACCTTTGTGTAACTGGTGGCAGTGTCTCTCTGAGGGGGGCGAATCTTCTGTCTCTCCTCGTCGTACCTCAGGGCAGCAAGCTGGGCCTCTCTCCTCACACGCTCGACACCACCTCTCTAATAACACCAATAAACACACACACCAGATGCATACACACACACACCATGTCACTGCCAACAGAAAAATCAACTGATGGCTGCTGTGTGGCTTCAGTCTCTATCAGACTTACCTGATTATGTGAGCTTGAGGGTGTCACACCGTCCACCACACTCCTGGGAGAGACAGGAAGTGACATCAGCTTTCTCACACACACAGGCAG
>CAESWR010000196.1:1335229-1348790 GCA_903171835.1 Mullus surmuletus | reverse complement strand
AATCTGTTTCATATCCTTCCACCTGGTGGAGGTTGAGCAGCTCTGAAGGATAGGAGACACGCACAGATACCCAAACAGGGCACAGAGCAGGAGACTCTGCACACTGACTCTGGAACAGGGACATTACTAGAGTTTAGAGTACAGAGGTGATTTGTTTTTTAGCTTGGTTTTGGGTATATTGAGAAAAAGGACAACAGTTGTCGTGTCATCGAGCCTCATAGATCCGAGGATGTCGCACTGCCTGAAGCGTCATGCATTTCACATTGTTCGGTAAAACCTGTCAGCTGACACACTCTGATCTCTGTAGTTTGGGATTCTTTAGCCTTCAAAACAGAGAAATATGGGAAGAGTTTCTCAGTGAAAGTGTCTCTGTGAGTGAAGAGGTGAGTGGAGTCTTCAGGGTCGTAGAAGGACACCCCCCCCCCCCTCATAGTCCAGCTGGACTCTGATCCTCTGGAGACTCTTCTTCACACTCAGTCACACCATCACAATTAGTCTATTTTCCACTGTAATGGAACAAACACCCTGAATAACCATTTATTTTTTACAAACAACTTGACTGAAAGCAGGAAGTAAATAAAACCCAAAATGAGGAAACAGATATTGTTTGACTGAATGAATTTTCTTGAGCCTGAAAATCACACTCGAGTTAAAGTGATCTTGGACCTTGTAGATGTTGAACACGTTTGTGATTTCAACCAAAATCCCAAATAGGGCAAATAAACAAAACTTAACTTACATTTTAGAAAATGACACATCATTCAGAGAACAACAGAAAAAGCTAAATTGTTACCAAGGAACTTACTTTTGATTCCCCCCCCAAAAAAAAAATGATTTCAAAAGTACATTAAAATACTGTAAAGAAAAGTTTAAGAAGCAGCTTTGTACATGTATACAGGTTTAACTCTTGTCCTGATGATGTAAACCTAATTTATTTAATCTGTTTTATATGATCAGATATTTATTAAGTTGTTTTGCATTAGCAAAAACCAAACTATGAAACTTGATACCCAATAGAATCTGCTAAAGAGCCAATAATGATGAAATGAAAAGCAGCATCAGGAGACTATAAGTGGAGACCAAGATGCTGATGGAGAACATGTGGACCTCAGAGCTTCACAAAGAAATCTGAGTCTGACACTCTGATCTCTGTAGTTTGGGCTTCACCAGCCTTAAAAATATAGAAATATGGGAAGAGTTTCTCAGTGAAAGTGTCTCTGTGAGTGTAGATGTGAGTGGAGTCTTCAGGGTCGTAGAAGGACACCTTCCCCCCCTCATAGTCCAGCTGGACTCTGATCCTCTGGAGACTCTTCTTCTCACTCACAGTCACACCATCACCATTAGTGTATTTTCCACTGTAATGGTGCAAACACCATTGTCCATGTTCTGGTGAGAGAAACACCTTTCCCTTTCTGTCAACTGACTCTTTAGTCAAACCAACAAACCAGCCAGGATGGTCTCCCACCTCCACCTCCCAGCTGTGTCTCCCTGAGCTGAAGCCCTCAGAGCCCAAAACATTGGCGTAACAAGTGAATCTCTCTGGATTATCAGGGAGCTTCTGCTCTGTGTCTCCTCTTCTCACACTGGTCAGATCCTCAGACAGACAGAGAGAAGGAGATGCTGTGTTTGGGTCCAGAATGACGGGACTGAAGCGCACCTTCTCCTTCATCTTCTCCCAGACTCTGAAGGACAGGTTGCCCAGGTGTTTGGCCACATCTGGCAGCGCTCCTGAGAGCAGCTGTGGATCTGACAGTGAGCACTGAGCTCTGGCTCTGCTCTGAGCGGCTTCATAGCTGCCCAGAAAGTCCTGAGAGTGTTTCTGTAGCTCTTCTTCTACAGCTGAGATGCTGAGTGACAGAGAGGAGATGTGCTCCACGATCCTCTTCTTCTCTGTGCTGATAGTCTTCTCCTTCTGCTCCTCTTCCTCCCTCAGAGCTTCCAGTCTGGACTCCTCTTCCTCTCTCAGGAACTGGTGGAGCTTGTTGAACTCTGCTCTGATCTGCTTCTCTGTAGACAGCAGCTGCTTCTTGGAGAATTGGATCATGTCATCGTATGTTTCCTCCACATGCTTGTATTTCTCCTGCTTGTCCTGCAGAGACTTTAGGTCACATTTCAGCTCCTCCTTCAGCTCTCTGACTGCTTCTTCTAGAGGAACCACATTGTGACTGTGGTGGAGAGACGACTCACACAGAGAACACACAGCTCTCTTTTCATCTTTACAGAACAGTTTCGGTTCTTCTGGGTGTTTGCTGCAGATGACCGTGACTTTCTTCTCTCCTCCTTCTGTCTCAGACGATCCAGCTTTCTGTCTCCCAGCAAAGACGTCAGCCAGCTCCTTCAGTGCAAAGTTAATTATCGCTTCTTTAGAAAATCTCCTTCTACAAATGGGACAGTTTCTGGTTTCAGCTTGTTCCCAGAATTGTTGCAGGCAGCTGGAACAGAAGCTGTGGTTGCAGCTCAGAGACACGGGATCTCTGAAGGTCTCCGTACACACATGACAGTTCAGGTAATCTTCAACAGCTGATATTTTCTCAGCCATTTTCCTCCAAATCAAGATCAGCTTTCAAAAGCAGGACTCACCGAGCAACTGTCGTGTTCCTTGTTGAAATAAGATCCTTCAAATAGGTTTCTTTGGTGTGTTTTTTGATCAAAGATTCCATAACCTGCAACGGTGTCCGAGCTCTGAATGATGAGCTGAACATCATCTTTCGTTTTTATTCCAATCACCCTGAACCAGTCTCGCAGCATTTTTGGGGTTGTCAGTATGTAAGATGTTTCCGCCTCGATTCTCACCTGACTCATCCTGTATCACTGAGCAGTTGTTTTCCTCCCCCTCTTATCATGTGTATAGTAGCTAAACTTTCTAAGCTTAGGTGCCACTAATGACATTGATTGACATTCTGTTCGCTGCAGGTTAATTGATGTGATCGGTAACACCTGTGTTTGCATTCTAGCTCATGTCCAAGTGGCTGCTGTGAATGAAGCTCATTTGGGAGCGTTTGTGGAAAATATACGGAGAAAGAATAGGATTAATGTTGACCAGCATTTGATGAAGAAAAAAATGTATCAAGCAAATGAGTGACCAAAATAGGCTGAAATCCAAGGATTGTATTCCTGCTCTCCCCCTCCCTGTCAGTCGTTCCACAGAGGGGTGTGGCTTGTTTCTCTGCTGCACACCTCATTGTTTCACACTCATCAGCCACGCCATTAAAACAGGTGCGGCTCCTCCACTGTGACCCCACTGACGTTTGTGATACTGAAGCTTGATCTAAACCTGCCACTTTTCTCTAAACTCTGAACTGAAGAAAGTAAAAACACCCGGGATTGTTCACCTGCGCGTGGAAACAACAAGGGCTCAAAGTGCAACTTCCTCACAGTTACTTCCTGGATCCTTCAGTTAAATAATGCAGCGCGACCTGTGACCTGAAGTAAATCTCTTGATCCGAGTCAGCATTTTGTTCTCCAAAGATTACACACACTTCCCAACACTGTGAATCCAGGGCTTTTCCTTTGGCGCCACCTTGAGGCCAGACTGCCACTGCAGACGGGCTGAAACCAACATTTGTGCTGCACAGGACCTGTTCATCTCAATCGACACAGGTTTTCATGTTGCAAATGTTGCACAGTGGGACGAGAACATTTAATAGCAAAATGTAAAGGCCTCAGGGTAGTTCATATATAAGCAGGTAAAAACAAGTCATGCACAATAAGAAGAATACAGCTGTACTCTGTGTGTGTGTGCGTGTGACACATGTGTGCATGCATGCCTCTGGCCTGGAGCTGATTGCTCCATACACAGAGCTGATTTATAACCGTATATGCTGTCTTTGTTTTTAACCGCTCTGTGCACTGAATGGCCTGTTAGCAAAATATTCATGTTGAGTTTTCTCAATGATGATTTATAGTCTTATAGGAACAGCCGACAGGACAGCCATTCATTAAGCCAATGAAGAGCTTTTGAATAATTTCACGTGTCACGGTGTAATTTCAAGGTTAGAAGTTGTTCTTTCCATAATGTGCAAACTCTGAAGCTCAAAGAAGAAATTGCATTCTTACAACTCTGCCACCGGGCCATGAATGCAACGTTTCATAGTAACAGATTTGCAGATTTTCATTAATTATCACATCAAATTGGTGTGTAAAAGTTTGGCTAAAAGTTTCAGCAGTGTAGCCACTCAGTTGATTGCAAAACTTTTAGCTGTCAGCTGTAAGATGAGGTTGCGTACATGAACGTGTAATAGATATCAGATCATTTTCTGGCACATCAGCTGACATATTTGTTTTCTTTAGGCAAACGGTGTACCTGCGAACCTGTTCAAACTGGCAAGGTATGTAGGTCGAACCAATCTTGTGCTTGCGCCTGTGGCATCTGTGCTGGGTTTCCTCCTGCTTATCAACCCCCCCCCCCCATCCCCACCACCACCACACACACACACACACCAAACTATTTCACAATACAGCGCTTATGAGCAAGTGTTATGAGCTTCAAACCTCAACCCTCTGCAGAAAGAGAGATGCCAGTAAGAAGTCCCATAATTATCATTAAACCCTGTAACCTCCTCTATGACACGTTTTAATATTCTACAGCTTCTTAATGAACGCTGTCGGGCAGAAACTATGAAGAAGCTGTACCTTGAGGCCGATGTTACTTCTAAATTAATCTTGATATAAAGCTGTGCATTTCCAGGTTTCACGATACCCCCGTTTTTTGTTACATTTTGTTTTTATGAGGAAGGGAGGATTCCAAACGGAAGAGGACTGATGAAATGTGCAAATCAGTAATTGACTGTATGATTTGACATTGATGATATCTTTAAGATGAATATAGGGCTGCATGATTATGGCCAAATTAATAATCACGATTTTTTTAAAATCAATATTGATATCACATTTATTGATTAGGATTATTCATTATTCATTTGTGAAAAAAGATATGCACTTTAATAATGCCAAAGCAAGTTCCTGTATCTTATGATATAGCATAATTGTGAATAAAGAATACCTGAATATATGAGCTTATGAACATTGTCTTTATATTTCACTTCTACATGAATTAATACTTTAACATTTTTCAAAACTGAATATAACATCACCTCGTAGTTGGCTGATTGTAAGTTGAGGAAGTGCATGATTTTAAATGCAGTAGAGCCATGGGTAGAGCACGCATTTCAAACGTCAGTATCGTGGATGATTATGTGCATAAAATCGTGGCAGCAAAATATCCTGATTTTGATTAAATTTGATTAAATGTGCAGCCCTAGATGAACAAGCAAGTTTTGCTCTTGTAGCCTCCATTTGACACACATCAGCCTCCTTAGAACTAAAGATGTGCAGTCGGTAGCCGCTCATCTGTATCTGGTCAGAGAATAATAATACATTTAATTTATATATTATTTAAAAACACTCAAATTCACTTTACAGACAAAAGCAATGGCAGGCGGTGGCCATCAGTGTGCGTGGAGATGATGAAGACACACCTGCTTCATCAGACTCAGACCTGTCCATCGAAGAACAGCTCTCAGTTCCCTGTTGACTCTTGTCCTGCTTCCACTTTCAACTATCATTGTCATTAAACAAAAAAGCTCCAGTTGCAAGGTTAAAAGTGAATTTTGAAAATGTAGTGTAATCACAAGTATGAATGGATACTATTTCTTTACACACCATCAAACCTACACTTTCCCAGGCAGGTATTTGAATTCATCGCAGGTCAAAGCACATTTAAGTGTCCAATCTGCTCGGCCGCTTTGGTTTTACTGTTGCAACTGCTGACTGATGAATTTAATTCTGTGGCCGCAGAAAGCACTGGACCCCCGACCGCTGCTTTGTTTAACCAACCTTTTAATATGCTCACAGCTAGCTTTGCTGCAAAGAGAAGTTACCAAACATTGGACTTTCACACTCTGGCTGTAATCAATCCCCGCCTGTCGTGTACCTTTGTGTCGTTTCGTGACATATTTCTGTCTGCACACGGTTGACTGATCTCTACCCTGCCAGCGGGCTGAAAGCGCAAAGTGTGGCTGTTCAACAGTGTGGGTGTTTTTCCTGATATTTCGCGTGTTTGAACCCATCCCAGCTCCAGGGTTGTGTGTGGGTGCATGTGTGTGCGTGTGTGTGAGAGAGAGATAAAGCATAACCTCACTCCGCTGCTATATAAAGGGGTGCCGCGCAGAGGCTGCACAACAAAGCGTGCGGCGCCATCAACCTCTATCATCGTCCTTCCTCTGACTGATCCTGCTCCTCAGTGGCGATGACTCTGCTGCTGACAGTGTTGGGAGCCCTGCTCTGCTCCCTGGGGGTCTCCGCTGAAGTCGTCCCTCAAGGAGACTTCAGCGTTCAAGGGGTAAGACACAGAACTATTGACTAATTCTGGCTTTCGTGACACTTTAGATTTTGCGGAGCATCTTCTGATGTTGGCGTTGGTGTAAATTTGAATGGATATTTTGTATCGATGAGCAAATCTCAGCTTTTCAATTGAACTTAAGGCATGCCGGCCCCAGTTGGTTGTCAATCAGGCTAAACGCTACATGCCGACTCAAGTCTGAATCCTCGACAGTGATAACACACTTGCTTTGTGTGTGTAAAGATGGCAGGGAAGTGGTACCTGATTGGATTCGCCACCAACGCCCAGTGGTTCGTGAGCCGCAGAGGCAGCATGAAGATGGGCACCACCATGTTCACCCCGACCGCCGACGGAGACCTGGACATATCATACGCCAGCCTCAAGTGAGCGTGCGCAGACGGAGAACCGCAGAGGAGACTTGACAACAGCGCAAGACAAGGGTGGCTTTTCTAATCATGTCTCAGTTCCGTCTTTGTAGCTCCGACGGCTCCTGCTGGAGACTCAACAACCTGGCCCAGAAGACCGCCACGCCGGGAAAGTTCACGTACACAAGTGAGCGTGAGTGCACCCCAAACACACACACACTCACCCACCAGAGGCATACAGGCATGCAAATCATCCACACGTCGGCATCCGCGTCGTTCGGCTATCACGGCTCGATTCCGCTCCTGCTTCAGGCTGGGGGAACCAGAACGACATGAGCATGGTCGACGTGAAGTACGACGAGTACGCGCTGATTCACACCATCAAGACCAAGGGAAGCGACCACACTGTCGTCAACAAGCTATACGGTAAAATCCTCACACCGGTGTTCTTGTGAATACATCCATGTTTGCCGGGTCGCGCTCATGCGGGCTCACCTCTGTGGTTCCGTAGGCCGTGCTGAGGACCTCAACCCTGACCTGCAGGAGAAGTTCAGGCAGTTCTCCTTGGAGACCGGCGTCTCCCCTGAAAACATCGCATTCCTCCCCAAAAATGGTGCCTGGCTTTTAAGATTACAGTAAAGCTTTAGTGCTTTGCAACTGATTTTAAGCACTAATTTTTCTTTTTTTTTCTTCCCCCCCTTCCTGCAGCTGAGTGCCCTGCTGCCTAACCTTTGGGCCCTGGATGTCAGATATGACATTTGAAGACCCTTGAACGACTGAATTAAGTCAGAAACATTTGTTTGTATTCAGTGTTGTTACAAATGCGTGAAGAGCTGGTAATACCACCATACAAGAGTTACAGCCTGGTTTCTCAACACGCTACCAGCAGTTCTAACTTCTACTTCAAAACTGTATAAATAATAAAAAATTATAAAAAAGCAGCTAAAATACTTTGTTTTTTATTATCTTTTTTTAACAAATACGTTGAAGTACATCCATAACAACACAGTTCAGATTTCCTTTTTATCAAGTGTTTACATCTACACGCTTTGTACAGATTTGTATACAAAACAATAATTTACGTCCCATAGAAGTCTAGTTACACGTAGCTATACAACAACTTGTAAATGAAATAAATATTTAAAAAAAAACAAACAAAAAAATAAAACTGGGGAAAAATAAAAATCACAGGTGAAAAAAAGAAGTAAAAAGCCATAGTACAAGTACACCACCAGCACCTGTCTTGTGAAGTTGCATTAAAAAAAAAAAAAGAGACATACGTTTTCCCTTTCTACTGGCAAAAGTACATCATAGTTGGCGAAAACAAGCTTGAGTCCAAAGCTTCATAACAGCAGCACCAGATTAACTGTACGAATTAGGCCAGACAGATGTGCTGGGTTGTTTGAAACCCAGATAAATCTTACTTTCATACTGATAATTGTGGATTATTCGGCAATTTAACACATTTATAGTTTTGCTTTTTTAAAAAAAATAATAAAACAGGTTTGTTCGCGGACAATCAGCTTGTCTTTTTCATATTTCTGGGATTTCGTTCCCGAAGTAGCAATAATGAAGTTAAAAATACTGTCAGTTGGGGCTTCATTTCAACTGCTCTGGACACTTGTTCTGAACAACTTCCTGAACCTGAAAGAGAAGCATCAGGACGTGATCGTGTGGCGTTGTGGTGGTGCATGCGTGGACTTTGTTTCGCTACCGGGATGTCCACCGTGTCTGTTCCATGATCGCACAAGCTTGTGAGCCTAGAATGATTGTTTTTGTCCCCCCCAGCCGCCCCCCCCCAACCTGTCGAGTGCTGTACACAGCCAGCCTTGTGATTTTGTTAACACAACAAAAAGCATTATGTTACAGAGTGGTGGGGTCTGAGCACCAGGAAGCACAACAGATGCTTTTTATGCCGCTTGCATCCCCCACCCCCTCGTTTTTCTCTCTCACACACATACATAGTCACCATACACGACTCGATTACTGCATTCAACCATGATCGTTAACGAAGTTGGCAAGTGCTACAGGGAACAGGTTGCTAATCCATACTGCTGTGTTTAGTACATCTTACAAAAAAAAAAAAAGACGCAAAGGTGTTTTTGTTTCTTTTGCAAATTACACTTCAGTTTTTAGACAAATAATTAGGACCATTGTGATTGCTGCCTGCAAAATGTAAGAAAAAACAAAAAACAAAACAAACAAAAAAACAAAACAAAACGTGTATCTACAAAGAGACATTTGCACAATCTGCCATGCACACTGTCACCAGCAAGGGACATGCAGTTTTAAAAAGTGCAAGTCTACAGAGAGTTCAGGTTACTCTGACAGAGCATTATGTACACGTGTATACATTTCTGGACAAATATTAGGCAGAGGGTCAGAAATAAAGAAAGGAAAAGTGTGTTTGGGGTGGGGTGGGGAGGTAAAAAAAAAAAAAAAAGAGCAAAAGAAATAAATGGACTAAGTGCAGCACTCGCACACATTACTTTCATGTGGGCGGTGCTGAGGGTGCAGTGATTTGGGGTGTGAGGCGTCAACATTGTTCTTGGGTGTGGCACAGTATCTCGTATCTCAGTCTCTCGGTCACTCTGTCTGGACCACGTCCTTGTGGTGGCGCATGATATGCTGGTTCTTCTCCGAGGGCCGCCGGAAGCCTTTGGAGCAGATCTCGCAGCGGTGCGGGTAGTCTTTCGTGTGGATGGAAATCACGTGCCGCTTGAATCCCGAAGCATCGCCGGTGCTGTAGTCGCAGTACTGGCACTGGTAAATCCTCCTCTCTTTTTGTCCCTTGCCAATAACTACGGTCACGCTGCTGGCTAAGCTGGCCGCGCTGACTCTGGCGGGCGGCCCCGAGCCGCCGCTTGAGCCGCTCGAGCCGCTCGGTGCAGACTTTTTGGGCGTCGCGGCAGGAGCGTGCGTCTCTGTCCTCTTAGGCTCGCTCTTTTCGGGGGAAGCCTGTTGCTCCTTTGTGTGGACAGACAAGATATGGCGACTGAGAACGAATGGGTCTGCAATTTTGAAGTTGCAGTGCCGGCACTGGTGGAGTTTCTTGGTGCGGTGGGACACAGAGTGCTTCTTGAGTTCCGACGGCCGGTGGAAACCTTTGCCGCACACGGCGCATTTGTGTGGGTAGTCCTTGGTGTGAACGGATATGATATGGCGTTTCAGGTCACTGGAGTTGGAGCTTTTGTGATCACAGTGGGCACAATGGTGGGTCTTATTCTCCTCGTGCGTCAGTCCGTGCTGCATCAACTCCTCCTCCTCGGCGAAGGTCTGGAAACAGCGCTCGCACTTGTACGGCATCTCCTTGCTATGCTTGGTCTTGATGTGCGTCTTGAGGTTCGAGGAGTCGGCCGACTTGTAGTCGCAGTACAGGCAGGAGTACGGCTTCTCGCCCGTGTGCGTACGCATGTGTTTCTTCAACTCCGACGGGTGGCGGAAGCCTTTGCCGCATTCGACGCAGATGTGGGGGAAGCTTTTGCTGTGGACGGCCAACAAGTGGCGGTTGAGCAGGCCTTGCTCGGCAGTTTCATAGTCACAGAACTTGCATTTATGCATCTTGGTGGGAGGAGGGGGCGGCTGGCTCTTGGGTTCTCGGTGGTGGTGCTGTAGTCTGTGGGAGAACAGCGCCGCCTGCTGGTGGAACTCCTTGCCGCACATTTCACACTCAAAGGGGGCCTTGCTGCTGAGGGCGTGCACCTCCATGTGGTTGTGGAGGCTGGCTTTCTTGTTGGTGGTGAAGTCACAGTCTGTGCATTGGTACTTTTTCCTCGTTAAAACGTCCTGGTGGTGGTTCTTGGTGTGGCGCTTCAGGAAGCCTCGCGACTTGAACTTTTTGCCGCAGAGCATGCAGGGGTAGACCGTCAGGGGCTGACCGTACGGCCCGATGATGATGGCTGGAGAGGACACAAAACAAAAAGGAGACTGAAATCACAGCATGGCCACAACTGACAGTTTGCATTTTAGTGCTAAAAATCTAAAACAACACGTTGTATTTGCATAAGTGAGTTGTGCGATTCTACTGAACAGAATAGACGAGCAGCATCACAGGTGTAGATCGGTTATCAGCCCCTCACGAAGGCAAACGTACCCTGTAATCAATGTATTAAGCAACCTCCACAGTTGCATGCAACTGTATAGGCACTACTCTGCAAAGGTCAATTAAATGTCTGCAGCAAACATAACATAAACCAATACAAATGTTTATGGCCAGTGAAGTCTTCTTGAGTTTGAGATTTTAAATCACATTCTTCCAAAAGGTTTCAAGCTCAGCAATGGGGGACTTGGACCGTCTTACATTAAGTAAAATCCAACCACATCTTTATCAGTTTGCATATCGAACACTCCGAGCTACTAATTAGGGGGAAGTTAGCAGCATGATGTGGTAAAACAAATCCTGTGTTATTAAGCAATCACCCCTTGATAGAGATGGCTGTGCAAATCGAAATCCTCTGTGGCTAATCGCATTTAGCACGCATCTGTCACAATACAAACAAATGAACTAAAAGCAGCAGTGGGTGATTCTTGGTGTGATGACAGAAAGAGGACTTGCAATATAACGTACGCTGGAGATGGATGGAAGAAAAATCTTCCAGAAGCTCTGAAAGCTGCTCATTGTACCTGTTTGGACTTGTCGAGGCTCGGACCGCCGCCTGCTCTTGTTGCGCTGTCTGTTGATTTCATCCACGCCGTCCGATTCGTCGATGTGCAGCAGTGCGCTCGCGGCGCCGTTCCGGTTCTCGCAGCTCTCGTTATCCTCCACACCTGTCAGGAGAGGGGTGAAAAAGGAGGCCTTTAATGTAAAAAATACATAAATGAATGTATACATGATTTCAACCCCATCAGCGCCTGTGCTGCTTTGCACCAAAACACTCGGCGACTCATCTGATGCACAGACTTCCACTGCTGTTTTTTAATAAGCAGTGTAATAGACAAGCGCGAATTACTGGCTCCTACCACCACCTCCATATAAACCTCATCAGTCACCTTGGATAAGCCAAACATGTACAAAACCCCAAAAAATAGTGACACCATCATCACTCCCGAGGGCTGCGCGGCTCACCGTGGTTTCCTTGATTGTGGTGGGCGTCACCGACAGACATGTACACCATCTTCTCTCGGAGCGTTTGGCCCGATGACTCCGTCAGCGCCACGCTCTCGTTGTCGCCGTCGCTGATGTCGACCGATTCTCCTGAAGAGGAGAAGCGCGTTTTGAGATCAGCAGCCACATTCTAGTTCTCTGGGTATTTCTGCACGGAGGGAAACTCACCCATGTCGTCCTCCCCAGAATCAGCCTTGAAGATGTACACCTTTATCACCTCCTGTCCATCCTCGTCCTTCTCCACCTCCTGGTCCTCAACAGCCCCCTCTACAGTAACCTCCGTCCCGTCCTCCGACACCATTTTACCAGCTTCATCCACTGAAAAAAAGAGGGCAACAAACATCATATTGGTTAAGACATTCAGTTATGTGGGATCTGCCAAATTTCTAAAAATGTGCTACCGCCCACGCTCATACGTCAGGTCATCAGAGATACTATCATTTACTATCATCATGTACACAACTAATTTTAAGGTCTAGCATTTTATGTCTGACACACTCATTATAACTACCTTTATGTGATCAGAAGCTACTATTAAATTGGCAGCGTGCAATAGGAATTTCAAAGCACTCGAAATAAAAAGAAACCTTATATCTTTGTCCACAAACAGACAAACAGAATTCTTTGACTTGCTAAATATATATAAAAAGCACAAACGGCCCTGCAAAATTATTGCAAAATGAAAGCAAACATTTTGTAGTCTAAATAGAGATATCCATAACACTGCTATTTATGTGTGCAACAAAATATTAGAAAAGTAGTACTCTTGGTTAACAAGTTTCAATGCACTGAAAGTCTGAATGTGAACAGCCAATTTTTGAAGAGCGATGGCACATTCAGAGGAGCGCACTTACAGGATATCATCAGATAATCGCCACAGCCATCTTGGTCGTCCTCCTGCTGCTCCGGGTCCAGCCCATCTTCGGGGATGTCTCCCATGGCGACGCCCTCCTCCTCACCCTCCAAGGCCATCACGCAGGTCTCTACGGCGACATCTTCGTCCTCGTCGCAGTGCACGTACTCTGAAACCACGTCCTCCACTGCATCCTGGATGACGAGTTCGTCCGGCGCAAACCTGTGAACCGCCATTCCTTCCCCCTCGCCCTCCGACACCAACACAGTCTCTTGAAGCTCCACAACAAACTCCTGCCCGCTGGCGCCACCCTCATCTGGAAGAAGCAAGATTCGTGCGGTTAACCCAGGCAACGGTGGACATTTTCAACAATGCATTATGGGCCCGGTCTCTTCAAGAGCAGTTGCTTTTGCGTGTGCGGCCATCTATTTCTATCTGTGATACTGTGAAGTTCAGCACGCTAGCAGTGATGAAGGTCTTTGGCACTAAACCACCCCTGGCAGACAGCTGTTGAAACCAGGAACACCTAGGGACACCTTGGAGCTTGTCAGTGTCACATATCTCTCCCTGGGCAGTGGAAATCAAGATGGGCTGTCTGGCAATACAAAAACTGTCACTGGCAGCTGAGGAAAAAGTCAACCTCGATGTCAGGACCCTGTTATTTATGACCCATTATTGGCCACATTGGAGAGTGAGGGGATGTTGCATAAGGGTAAGTAACAGTTTTTGTAGGCTACTGGCAATGAAATCTTGAAAGAGGTGCCATGAAAATTAGATCTTCAGGGAATGGGTCCCAAATGTTCAACATCAAGCAGCCATGATGTACCAGTACTACACTGCTAATTAATCAATCAGTTAAGTTCAAGATGTCTGGACAATGTATCCTGCTCCTTAAAAAA
>CAESWR010000196.1:1261001-1274602 GCA_903171835.1 Mullus surmuletus | reverse complement strand
GGGCAGTGCCAAGCATTAAACACAATTAAAAAGGTGGCTGCAGTCTGTTTTCATTTGTTCTGGGTTTCAGCCAGTGGGGCCTGACCATTGTGACACCCCTGAGTGGCACTGCCCTGAGAGGCCTTGATGAAGGATTAGGCTGGAGGGGGCGGGTTAGATGGTTAAAGGGATAGTTCAGATTTTTTGACATGAAGTTGTATGAGATCCTCACCATCGGTGTCATTCATCACCAGTGACTTTTCCCCCATTGCGTCCCATGAGGGAGTTCTAGCCCGGTTTTGGTGTTGCAGAAAGTATTTCCATCTAGTTGCTGGAGTCTGATGGATAAAGCTTTTCGCTCCCAAAAAAAACATGCGCACAACTTTCCATTAGCTGAAGGAGGAAGGAGACGGAAAGGAGACTGCTGCGACGGGAGAGAAGACGCGTCGCAGCGGTCACCTTCCGAGCACGTAAATGGCGTGAAACAGCTGATGATGGTCCGCGCTGTGATACGAACGAAAAGAACATTTTTCGGTTCTTTTTGTCGTTGTCGAATTGATGATGCAAATGGATTACTCTTTTGAATGCATGTTGTGTTTTTGGAGCAAAACACTTTATCCGTGTGACCCCAGCAACTAGACAGAACTACTTTCTGCAACGGAACTCTGCCGGAACTCCGCTCACGGGAAGCAGTGGGGGGAAAGTCACTGCTGATGAATGGCACTGATGGTGAGGATCTCATACAACTTCATGTCAAAAAATCTGAACTATCCCTTTAAGCCAGACACTCCCCTTGTCCTAGCCATGCTCCTCTGTTGAGATGAGAGCAGGATAAATAGTCTGCTATGGGTGACCGTCTCACCCCGTGAGCCAGTAAGAGCGGCTCAGCAATTTAGGGAGTGTGTTCATTTAGCCATCCAAGGTCTGACAGCCGCCGTTTATTTGGGGGCCGGCCCACAGCTGCCCTTTTTAGATGAGCGGGAGGAGGGCACATACATTAGGCCATCTCTCGTTTGTGCGGAAGCTAATGCAGCATGATCAAATGAGAAGGGGATCAAAATCCGCCACCCTACCCTTTCTTAATCAGAACTCGCTGCACGGACGTGTCAACAAACGCCAATTTAAAGCACTTTGCGAGAGCTTTCCGGCTGATTTTCAGCTCAAAGGCCGCTCGGTAAGCAACGGTCCGCGCCACACCACGGCCGCGGTTTTTCAGGCTAATTGAAGCGTAATGACTGTGCATGATTTGCACTCCCGCGGCGCCTGCATCTTGCCGGAGCCCTCTAACAAGCTCCGTTCGCTGAGCCTCAATCAGCCTAAACTGCAGTCTGTAAAAACAATGAACCTGTGCACCACCGCGTAACTTACACGAATGGCAAAAAAAAGGGATGCTGTCTGTCAGCAACAAAGTCTGTGCTCAGCCTTCCTCATGCATGCATGAAGCTGCGTGTACCAGCAGCCACCGTTTTAACGAAGAGGCTGGAGATATTACTCTTTCTGCTTCACCAAGTGGAAATATTAGACAGCGCGTGCGCACGTATTGAAAAATTTATACGTGTTGTTTTAGAGCGGTATGGCCGCTGCCGCACAGGTCCAAAAGACACAAACCGAGGATGCACAAAAACATGAGTGCATTTATACAGAACACGAGAGCGTCGAGGCAAACCGCTTTGAAGACAGAAGAATCTGAACTCTGATCTCAGACATAGAACAACGATAATAGCTCGGAGCGGAATTGCTGCATTCTGGCCACTCCTGTTTTGTTATTGCTCGGGTAAAGTGTGCGGTGAGACTTAGGATCTATTAAGAAAGCAGCTCTCGGAGCCTCCGAAGCTACCTCGCCTCTGATGGCAGCTTCCCCCCCTAAGCCGAAGCCCACATCAGTACACATAAACACGAAAGAGTCCTATCAGGCTTAAGTCGGGAAAAGTATCTTTGGATTCATTTTTCAGCCCAGTATGGTGGGTTTTTTTTGAGATGAGACTGCTTTTTGTCACAGGGAGTCTTTAGAGGAGATGAATAGGAGGGAGGGAGTGGCTTTGAAGGATTGTACTGCCCTGACTATTGATGTGCTAACGGTGAGGGGGAGGTGACATGCTCAGCTTTATATAGCATGAGACAGGTGTATTCTTCCCTTTCTTCCATTTCCGTTGGGTTTGATCTGTTATCTAACCAGAAAATCTATGACTGTCGGGCGCATCTATTGAAAATCATCTCCACTCGAGAGTTAAACCATTCCACCGTGGCACTCGGTAGGTCGATTAAATTCTGCCCCTGAAATAGAAATGTGCGGGCGTACAGGTTTGCCCTTCCTGTGTGTGTGTGTGCGTGTGTTCCCGGGCCTCATTCAGCCTCGCTAACTACGCCGGCATCGCTTTGCTCTCTCTGTACTCTTTGCGGCGGGATTGATGGCTGCATCGTTTTCGTAGGTGCGCAGCGAAGAGCGCCCGGGGGACAACTTGTGGAAACAGCTTCTCAGGCATCAAACACAGGGAGACATCACACATGCAAACATACACCCCCTACTTGTTGGCACGTAGTCCTCAAATCGTGGACTAATAGCGTAAGGACGTATTCGGGACGCAACTGTTCGTTTTGTGGGATTGCAAATTAATGGGGGCTGGGGTCTGTGGGTGCTCGCAGATGTCTAATTACTCCAATCAAGTTCTTAAATTGTGGTGATTTTTCAGTGCTGATGTGATCGATGTATCCCCCCGCCCCACCCGTCTGTCTCTTTACACCCAAATTACCAGGACATGGTTAATGGTTTTCATCTGGCTGCACTTGGCTAAACTCAAGACATATTGAAGCGCACACACACACACACACACACACACAAGGAGCAGGGTGTCCGTTTTATCATTAATTCTCATTTCAGCCACAGTCTTACCCTGCTTTGCCGGGACTGACCTCACCGTCCCCCCCTCCCTGCCATGTCAAGGCAAAACAGATGGCGTGTTATGCTGAAAGCTGCTACTTTTTACAGCTGCAAGAATCGCTAATTAAAATGTGCACTGGCGAGATGTTGCTGCCGTGCTCATCCTAATAGCTTCTGACAAACATCCAATATGCGGCAATTCACACAGATTGATTCAGCTCACTTTGGATTTCTTTTTCTGAACAAGCTTCAAAAGATAGCTGTCGGCCTCACATGAATCCAACCTTCTATTAGACTCGGACTCCAGCCTACATTTCAGAACTCCAGGCAATTCATTTCAGTGACACCACTACTGGGTACACACACTCGTACGTTGGATAGCTAGATAGACAGATCAAAAATGTTGCTGTTCTTCACAGTGTGAGGCTGTGCCGGGCTTACAAATTGAGCAATTTCAGCAAGAGATGGAGACGGAAGAAGAGATCTTGTAGGTCATGCGTGTCAACAGAAGCTTTATCTTCACAGGTTCTCATCCCTGTTATCTGGAGTGTCAACAGAGATAGCTGCGGGCGCTAACATCCTCGCCGTCGTCAGCACAATGTTACAGAGAAAACTCTGCAGCTTCTGTTTTGCCAGAACAACTCTGTTCTCTCACGTCCCCCTTTGCTAAAACCTGCTCAACCTTTTACCTATTGTACGGTCCTCTTCGATCCGTAACCGCCGTAAGCCGCGCAGGAGCTGCTGCAGCGTTGTCAGAGAGCAGCTAACGTGCGGTGATGGGTCCTGCGCCGTGCATGGAAAGCCATGAATATAAAGTGCGTGTTTGTGGATTCCTTTGTGCTGAGTTGACAGCTGCTGGGTTGAGAGATTGCCCTACAGCAGGACCTGATGGCGCCGTCAGACCGGCTGGGCCATCCTCCAGCTATTCCAACCCACCATCACACTTCAGCCTAATCTCATTCTCCTCACTGTCAGTGCCCCGATAGTGCCGGCTCAGAATACAGGCTATCAGCGGCTGTATTTATTCTGAGTAAAGCAAACACTCCGCAGACTAATGACATTTCCACGCTGAAAAGGGCCACTGGTTAATTTTCAGCCCAGCTTGTATTTGGTCTTGCCATGATCTGCAGATGAAGAGACGCACTCTGCGGCACAAAGTGAGCCATTGGAGAGGAATCTTAATGCTTCATAACAGAAAGATATTATAGTCTTGCAACTTCAATGACAACTCTTAATTCTATCCTCTATAATTTGCACCTTTCAACTCAAAGGGCATAGAATCTTGGATTGGTTCCATTCAGAATTGTTGGCACCGTCTCATAAACCATCTTGTATTATGCACAGAACCCTTGTAGTTACTAGGGCTGGGTATTGTTTAACATGCTCAATAACAGTACCGATATCAGTACTCTTAAAGCAATACCGATACCCATTGAGTACTTCATTTGATACATTTTGTTACTTCATTCAATATTAATCATGCGAAAAGAAACCAATCACTTGTGCAAATGTCACCACTCCTCCACATTCAAAAGATTTTAACTACCGGTATACAAATACATTTTGAAGGTGCTCAAATTACGTTTGCAGTGATTGGCTGTAAAGTAAAACCATAAAAACAGTCTTTTTTTTTCGAGATCTGGGTACAAAAACAACCAATTGCACTTGACAGGTGCAGTTTTGATACTACATGGTACTGGGTTGTTTCAGTCGATACCTGAAATGTATCGAGTACCGATACCCAGCCCTAGTAGTCATGGATACGTACATCAACAGACGGTAAAACCCAAAAGTGTCAAAGCCCCCAAATAACTTCTAAACCAAAATATTCCACACTGAATGGTTCTGTAAATCTGGTGTAGAACTGGATCAAG
Source organism: Mullus surmuletus (assembly GCA_903171835.1). Lineage (NCBI taxonomy): Eukaryota > Metazoa > Chordata > Actinopteri > Syngnathiformes > Mullidae > Mullus > Mullus surmuletus. Next base: position 1,269,871 of record CAESWR010000196.1, on the reverse strand, counting down.
AAACTGCGCTTTGACAAAAAAAAAAAATAGTCTAAAACTGAATTTTTTCATGGCTTATCTGCTCCATCCTTTGGTACATAGCTTTTGCAGACTACTACTTCTTTTTCATTTTGCTGTTCAGTTTCCATGTCCAAGCCCACAAAAATAGCGTGGAAATAATGAAGCAGGTCAAATAAATAAAACGGAGAACATGAGCAGGGCTGAACAGGAATCACACTCCCTCAGTTTCCACTTTGGCTGATGATGTTGTGGCTGAATGGGAGCAAATCTCTGCAGCCAGATTATACATTTATGCAGGAATACGACCCCAGAAGAGCGGAGCGGTTTAGTACTCTTGGTTTTGGGATGTCGGCGGATTGTAGAGTTTGTGTGCAACCACTTTGTACTTCATGTTTCAGACACTGATGGATCTAAGTGAGTCTCCTGTTGTGGAATTCAACATAAGAGTATATTACAGACGGTAAAAGTTTCCGGTCAGTCGGTCGGTGATGTCTGGCTCCTGGCCACATTTTCCCAGCGTTATTAATTCCCTCCCTCCTTCCTCTCCTTCCCCTTCATGTTCCTCTGCCTCTGTAGCTCATTTCAGCTCATTACGACGGCCCGAGCAGAATGTGGAGAGATGGCGTGTGAATACGGCTCGCGGTGCTCCGAGGGGTCCGTGTCGTGTACTTGGCGTATCCGTCCGAGGACAGCGTGTCGAGTGGAGGACGGCAGCTTCTCCCTGCTTATTCCGACAGGCCGGCTGAATTATTACCGTCTCGCTTGCGGAGCTGTCACCAGTCGGAATCTGTTACTTATGTTATTCACACACTGCGTGGAAGAAAGCGGTACACTGGTAGAAAAAAAAACTGCGGGGTTTGATTCATTTATTATGTTCCGCGCTACCTAAGATCACAACAAATTCAAGTGCAGCCGATGATTTTGATGTGCAGCCGTTGCTCCCGCCGACAATTCTCAATGAGAAAACATGAATATCAATGCGAGAAGGCGGCGCTGTAAGTAATTTCTTCCATGTGCAGCATCCCGTGTGTGTCAGGCTGTTGAAAGCTCCTCGCGCTGCCCCAACGGATGCTCTCAGCTCGGCGACTAACAGCACTCAGAATAAAACATGACACGCAGCCAGGGCCTGAACAAGCAACCCGCCGGGGGTGAGGGGGGTCGTCTGTGAGTCATCAGAATGTACACCATTCGGTCGAGCGTGATGTTTGATGAGCATCAGATCCGGAGATGGTCTCTGCCATTTGTCCGGACACCGGTGCTGCCTGTGTGATTGCGGGTGGGACGACACGGCTCCTACGCAAGCATCTGGCAGTCATGACAGATGACAATTAGCCGTGCCAGCGTTCCTGCGGCAGTCGCTGCCGCCGCTCGAGTTTTGCAGCGTGTACACAGGCTCTCGCGCTGTTAGCGATCTCCGAGATGTCTTCATCCTCGTCTGTTCGTCACGCTGCCACGCTAATCAAAACGGGAGATCGCTGATGAGTGTTTGTTTGTGCGTGTGTGTGTGCTCGCGCTAACTGTTGTGTCTCCCCGTCAATCTGCAGGTACACGGAGGAGGAGATTCGACAGAAAGTGAGCACTTTCAGACAAATGCTGATGGACAAAGAAGGTGTCATCACCAGGGAGGGCTCTCACACGGAGCAAGTGTAAGTTACTGTCATGTTTGATCAGATGTCACTCTCTCCCCCTCTCATGCAAATCTTTTTTTTCAGTGAGCCTTTTAGGTCGCATACCACATTGTTAGTATTGATGAGCAGTGTTTCCCCTAGCTTTTTTGCTTTGCGGAGGGGGGGGGGGGTGCCTGGGCCGGAATGAGCGTGGTCCATCAAATAGACCCTCTTCCCACAGGACAGCATTACCATAAATACAGAGCATTTGGACCTGAATAAACAGTTTATAAACGCTTATTTCTGTTCAAGAGAGAAGAGAAAGAGAAAAGAGAACTTTTCCAGGTGAAAATACAAACAAACCCCCCCCACCACCACCACCGCCCCCTTTAGACTATAGGGGAAACACTGGATGAGGGATGATAACCATATTGATATTGGCATTTTGGGCATTCTGACAAAAGTAAATATAGCAGTAAATCTCAAATGCACACACACTCATTTTAAAATAGAATGAAAAATGGGCTGCCAGCCTTCTGTCTTGAGACGGACAAAGAAAATGAGTTAGTAACACTGAAAGAAAAATCATCTGAAATCTTTGCTGGTTTGAAATGTCCCTGTAAGGAGTGGTAAACCCCTTCTACCCCTATAATCAGTACCTTTTTCATATCTATTCTAAACTCTGCTGGAAGCCAGTGAGTGAAAGATTTGCAGGCTAATTGTCAATTCTGGCTTCGAGGAGGTGTGCGGACATGATATAAAAAGAGTCATAAAGGCCACAGATTTCAGCGTCAAAAATCACCTGGAGCGGCGGCGGCATGTGGGCGTGGTGCCGCTCCGGATTCAGTCCATCACACCGCGAGTGTGAATGAGAGCGGCGGCGCGGCGGCGATGATGTGACCCGCCGTCTGTGAACTAATGACTGGTAATGACGCTGATGCTTCCCGTCTCGGGCCAGACTAATGATTCCTCCTCCTCTGCACCTCATCTGGTGTCTGACATTAACTTCGCTAAGAGTGAGGAGGCTGACGCGGAAGACCTCAGGATGATTATTGGCCATTCAGACCCCCCAAAAAGCAGAAAAAAAGGAGTAGTATTTGTGTTTTGCGTCGCTCTTCACATTAGTTCACTCTCAAGGGCAATCCCGAGTCAGTCATGCTCGCCTCAATTCTGCAGCACTCCCTCACCACAGGGGCCTTGATGTGGAAAATCGAAAAAAAAAAGTTGTAATTTGCAGAGTTTTCATCCCCTCCTCCTCCTCCATACACACCACCACCACCACCACCGCCTTTCCCCAACCTCAACACTGACACACTCTCACACACACAGAACCGACCTCTGTCGGAAATAATCCGAATCACCGCGGCCCGACAGGTGCTTTGCAACCGAAATGCCCGAATCGTTACAGCCGGTGCGTTGTAATTAATCCTCAGGGAAACGACCGACTGGCTCTGTTGACACTCAGCAAGCTGATCAGCATTCGTCCGTGTCAAAAGGTAAAACGGGGGGGGGGGTTGTTGGGCGGCTAATGTGGGCTCCGGAGGGCTTCTAAATGATCTCATATTACCGTCAAGGGTGCATCACAAACCGTGTCCACCCAACCCTGCACTCTGGGATTGTTTGTGTATTATAAGTGACAGGAATTCGGGCCAGATCCAATAGCGGTGCATGTCGTCGAGACGGTGAAATCAGCAGACCGACTGGCTAGCTATTCATGGAGCCTCGCAGCTGCAAAATTTCTATCGCCCGACACACGCCAAGTGAGAGCCCACACTGCAGGAGTGCTGTCCATTGTCCTGAACACACAACCCCAGTCGGTCGCTGTTTCGGATCACAATCGAGACGGTGAAAAAGCAGGGCCTGCTTTGAAAAATCCTGATAAAACTGTAAGCGGTTACGCAAATCAGTTTGAAAGAAACCAGTACAAAGAGACCGAATCATAAAAGACTGCTGCAAGTTCCCTCATGACCTCAAAAATCTACCGTTTTTCTTCAGCGTGTGTGTGAATACGTGCTCAGCCCAGGGGGATTTTATTCAGATGCCATCTTTTTGCACGCGGACGACTATTATTGACAGTCAAGGCCCCTCAGCTGTAGTTTTAAACTCCCACACACAGTCGCGATAAACAGCCAGCGGTGAGCACGGATGAGCCAGCTCATAACTCTGTTTACTGATGTCCCGCATTGATTTCCCGCAGAATGGATGGTGAGGCGGAGTCAGAGGAGGGGGAACGTAGTGTGTGTGTTAAGCGTCTCACGGCTGACTTACACTACTGGGCTGTCTGATCGCAGCGGGATCAACAGAGAGGCCGACCCTGAACTTTACATGGCTTCCATTCATTTCAATAAAAAAACCAATCTAGTATTACATTTTTTTTCTACGTTTGCCGAGGGCTGCAAACACGCTACAAACACATAGAAGCAGCCACTAGGGGGGGCTAAACTGAGGGATGGACCAATCCTGTGGGATCGGACCCTCACAAGCAGGATGTATTTAATCTATATTAATCAAGACTTGGAAGAAGTGGAATAAAAATGTACATTTTCCCTTATGTCGTTTTAAAACACTTGGCCGTAATCTTTAACAGCATTATAGGAAGACAACCGATCTACGCCTTTTTTTTTTTCATTCAAAAAGCTTTATTAACAAAAACAAGTCCCTCTTGCGCAGCGGTCTACAATCATAAGTTGTTTTTTTCACTCACTTTAGTAAGTTATACGAAACAGTTCAATATCACCCAAAAGGGGGTTACAAACATTTTCGATCTACATCTTTGTTAATTTAGAGAATACATCCCGCTCATGTTTTTAGGGCAGATCCCACATGATTGGTCCATCCCTCAGTTTGGGGCCCCCTAGTGGTCTGGCGCACTTCCGCTTTGTTTCATGAATTTGCAGCATTTCTGTCTTGCAACGTTTCTGTGTTTGCAACGTTTCTGTGTTTGCAGCGTTTCTGTGTTTGCAGCGCGTTTTCAGCCCTCGGCCACCGTATTTTTTCCCATTTGAACACACAGACCGACTAGCTCAAACTACCAGCCGTAAACCCGGCAACCAGATGTGCCCTCACCCTCGTTCTGAGAAGTGATCAATCTAACCCCCCCATTCCAGAATAACAAACTATAACTCTGCGGCGCAGAAATTCATCCGGGCTCCTCGGTTCCTGAGTGGCTGTCTGAGCGGGGATATGAATGTGCTGCGCTGCTTTTACTCCGGCGGCCCTGAGGAGGGCGGCGGTCACAGTCCATCACTGACAAGTCCCGGGATTCTGGGGAGAGCTTCGTGCCTCGCCAGGGTACCATTAAGCTCGGGGGCCGCTTCCTCATCTCCTCAACAAAAAGGCGCCGTCCCAGCTCGCGCCCGGGTTGGACAGCTGTCTCTGCCATATTGGAGGATGTCATTATTTAAAAGATTAGAGTAAGGATGGGGGACTTAGTAGATTTATCACTAATGACTCAGCGCCGGGACCATTCGATCGCTTCAATTGCAGTTAATTGCTCTTTTTTGGCAGCGGGCTCCGTTCCCAAAACCCGCAGAGTCCGAGGCGGCAACACTGACAGATTAAAAACAACTCGCTTTGAAAGGGCTAAATCCTAGCTGGCGCCCGGCTTACGTGGCGACACCGAGGGGAAACTTTTCCATAACAGAGAGCTCGCCATTTCATTTCGAGCAAAAACGCTTTGCATTTTTACTCGCGTCTGAAGTCCCCTTGGAGATATGATTGGGATTCGGTACAACGCTTGCATCTTGTAGCAAATCCACCAAAGAGCTCCAAAACTTCTTGTGTGAGAAAAAACGGGCGACCTGCAGCCGCACGGATCCACATCTTGCAGTTACTATAAAAATGTATGCTTCTTCCACAACCGTAAAACACTAAAAAACAAAAAAGCATCCCTTTTGCCCAGCCTGTATAGGCGTCAGTTTCTCTCCAAACCCTGATCACAAGGTGAGACCCGAATGCGCAAACGAGGAGTTAAATGGCAGTGTAGTTTACAATGTGAAGCACTTTGAATAGAGGTGACGCGCTAAACTGTTTAACTCAATAAACTAAGATTATTTTAGGGGCTATTTTTATTTAAATAATAGTAGAACAGCTCAGTTTGAACTTGGTGAAGAAACCTATTTATTTATTTAAACTGTTCATTGAAATAGCTGGTTTCAATAAAACTACTTGTGACATGTATTATTTTTGACTTTGACTGAACGTTTAGCTCACTTTGTGGAAAAAATATCAGGATATATATATATGTATCGTGTATCATCCTAAATATATCAGGATATGAGTTTTCATCCATATCACCGAGCTCTAGTGTGTGTGTGTATCTCAATTGCTTTTCCGTGTACGCACACCGAAACGGGCGCTGTTGCTAAAGTGAGGTTATCCCTCGGCCTTTAAAACGCTCTGCTGCCTCGTCTCTCAACAAACCCTCGAGCCCGTGCCACGGTTCGAGTCCACACTCTCCAAATTCTCTAAATTCATCACATCGCTCTCTCGATTTTAGAACCCACTCTGATAGCGGAGCCCCATGTGCGTTCGATTTCCTCACCAAGCGTTCGCTCGTTTGCTTTATTAACCTATTTTCCGTGCGTCGCTTCTGCATCTCCGCGTCATTCCTCCCGCCCGTTTTCATCTCCCCTCCACCGATTGGAGGACGGGCATCTGGGTTTTGTCTCCGTCATCATTCTTCTAATCCACATATGAGCCACATATGCTGCGCTTCTTTCCGTTAGACCCCGCGTGAGAAATCTCCACTGGCTTTGTAGCAATGCAGGTGAAGACTGAAGGTCAGGGCAGCAGGACTGCATGAGGCAAAAATAATCAGCAGCATCCGTGTTTTTTTATCAGTTTCTTAAGCCTATATGGAGCCTGCAAGGTCAGATCTGCTGGATCAGAGGAGCGCACATGAGAGGGAAGGGGAGTGTTGAGGCGGGGAGGATTAGGGAGGCGGCTGCTGCCATCTGTCTGTACATACATTTCTGTGTGTGCAGGAAACAAGTGGAGGGACGCGAATCCCACCAGCCGAGCTGTGAAGGGTGTGAGAGGCGATGATGTCACTTTGCCGGGGGCGAGGAGGGATTAGAGAAGTTAGCAGAGAGAGCTGAGAGTTCCCATGTGTTTCTAAAGTTGGGAAGAGATGGGTGGCCACATTCTGGAGGACAACAAAAACTGAAGAAAATGTTGGTCGGGATTTAGATCACAATTTGAAATTAACAGCAGGACTCAGGGGAAACGAGATATAAAGAAAAAAAAAACAACAATAAAAAACTTAAATCTCAAGTAACATTTATTGTTATATCAATATTTTTCCCAAATACCTGAAGTATATTAACATTAATATTGCGCGTTCTTACCTCCTCCCATCTGTGTGTTCTCATTCATGCTCTACTGGTCCCATTAAAACATACATTTTCTTTCCATTTGGGAGTAAATTACTCTGTGCAAAAGAATATAAAACCTCACCAATGTTCAGCATAACAGAATCCACACCTCGCTCTCCTCATTTCCGGTTGCAAAGCTTCAGCAACCGGAGTAATCGCCATCGTAGTCTGTCCGCATTCTCATTCTGAAGAGCCGAGAGAACTTTTGTCTTTTTTTTTTTTTTTTTACAACAGATCATCTCACTGCACTGCCAGTGACATCGGGGTGGTGAAATCAGTCGTGGGGGTTTTAGCGAAACAGCCTGACAATGATAGTGCCGAAAATGTGTTCCATTCACGATGCATACTCATTTCTCGTTCCAATCCTGCAACATTATTTTCATCCACAAGCATTATCATCATGGTAATACTTAGTAATATTTTGTCCGAATACCCACAAAACTAATAAATATTAACACTGCTGCACTCCAGTTTCTGTTTTTCTCCAGTTTTTTCCGAATTAAGCAGTAAAACGATGTCCACCCTTATTTCGTGAAGCACGGTATATAAGAAAAGCAGAACAGCCGAAAATTTCACCTTACTGTAGGGTTTTGTGCAACGTTCAGGCGTTAAGAGGCGCGGCGCAATACGAGAAATCAGCGCCTGATTGATCATCGCAGGCGAGCAGTTGTGACAGGAACGTGTCTGAGTTGAGCGTCTGAGGAACAGCAGGTGGGAAATCTGCAGCTTTATCTCAACATTGTGGAAAAGAGGGAGGGAGATACGACAGAAGTTTCCTGTGAAGTTACTGAAACTCACTTCTCGGCTCCATAACAGAAGATTTTTTTAATTTTAGTTTTTTTAATTGACAAAATATGTACAGAAAAAAGTACAACAATGCTCAGCATAAAATGCAGTTACAAAGCTTACAAAATACACGAAGGTTTTGTCTTGGTCGCTTTGGGGTTTAAACTTATTTCAAGTTTGATCTAAATAAGATGTCAATATGGCTTAAAAACAATAACGTTTGGTCTTTGGTCAGCAAATTTGGAACACCATAACAGAAGATAAGTGGCAGCAATTAGCCGACCTGTTTGTTTTTTTCACACAACCTTTCAGTTTCCTGCGGTGGTCACTTAATTTCCCCCTCTTACCACTGATTCAATAATTCTGTTTTCAGCAAAAAATTATCCAATTAAAGCCATGGGATCAAACTCTGCTGTTGTCGAGCCAACACAAGGTCATGTAATCCTCGGAGTCGCGTCAGCAGGTGCAAAAGTTTTCTCGCCTCACCTTCCGTGACCTTCTCGTGCATTTTCAGGGTCAGCAGCCTGCACTATCACCCTGACGAGTACGAAGACCCCGAGCTGGTCGGCTACGAAGATGGAGACTACGCACAAGACTACCACAGCGACAACAGGTCAGACGCACGTCCAAACACACACAAACATGCAGTATAACGGGGACCTGGTGACCAGCTGACCTGTTACGCGTCTTGTCATTCCATCGATTAGCTTCAGAATTCTGGAGATAAATATTGCTCTTCAGATAGACCCTTGGCGGCTCACGCTGCCCGGCAAAGCACACACTCGGAGATAAACACCCTCCATTAGCCAGCGTGTTTTGAGCACCACAACGCAGACGGCCGTTCACATCTCCCTGTCATTTTCGTGGAGAAGATCTCATATAAGTAAAATATGTAGTTTCTCAGAAAGCAATTTCCTGTTTCCATTTCAAGGTATATTGCATGCGTAGTGTGTGTGTGTGTGTTTCAGCGTGAGTGGTGCGAGGAAATGAGAAAACAGACACTTATCGCCCCGTTATCGGCACCGCAGCAAATAACTATAATCGTTTTTTTTTTTAAGATTATTATAATAACAATCAACTTTAAATTATTTCTGCCTTTTTT
>CAESWR010000196.1:1225384-1241866 GCA_903171835.1 Mullus surmuletus | reverse complement strand
AAACTGTCTGCAAAAGCCTCCATGTTGCTTGTTTGCGAATCTTATTTATTTGTTTATTTATTTATTTATTTATTTATGATCTAAGTTATTGAACGTTATGCCGCCATCAGGCGGAAATTGCAGCGGGATCACGCTTTGAAAATGACATTCATTGCTGCAAATGTATTCCCTCTTTGAAAATGTACCGTGTGTGTCTATGTTTTACCCACAAACTTTTTTTTGTTTGTATTTTTTTTGTTTGTTTGTTTTTTTCCCAATGCAGTGAAGGCTTAAATTGGCCTACGGATTAGCAAGCAGAGGTGTAGATTCACTGCTGTGTGTTTATGATGCTCTGATTTTAGCCAGTGGAAGCAAGTCATCGCCCACATTTACTCCCACGACCGCCATCGCGGCGTCCTCGGCCAATTGTAACGGCTCATTTTAATAAAAGATATTGTTTCCTCTGCCAGAACGGAGGAACAAGGGATTCTGACGAAGCCTCCAGCAGAACCAAAATATATCTCCCTTTGTGGAGCGGAGAGTCTATTCTTCTCCTCCGCTGTATGTTTTACTCTAATCTGGTGTGTAATGGGCCTCACCGTGTTTCTGTCCCCCTGGTAACCAGCTGCTGGAGGGGAACATCTGTAACCTGGCAGAGCAGAGACATCAGCAGGTCTGGCCACGCCTCCTCCGCCTCGGCAGGAGGGTAAACAAAACTGGCGATGCAATCAGGGATCACCTTAAGTCTTCCTAATCATTCGTCCGAGTCTCGCGTCTTTCGCACAGTGTTGCATTCCCAGTATAACCAGACTATGATACTCTCCAAACCTGTTAATTTATTCCAACTATAGCATAGCGCCTTTGGTTCTCCGAGTCATTCTTTGTAGTGTACAAGTTATTAACCCTGACAATAAACTGAAACAAATGGGGAAATCATCACATTCTCCTGTGTTGTGTGCGAGAGTTCTTTGCCGTCGCTGTGGGAACATTTGCTTTCCACGCTCTGACAACTCTGGAAAGTTACGCATCTCTGCTGAACCTTCCGGACCAGGGGGATGTGGGCTGTTTTTGGGGGGTCTGCTTTGATGTGTGTGAGACAAGACTGAGTACAAATGCCTTTGATTCCGAGATGAGACTGAGACCTTTAAAAAGTGGGGTCAAAACTGTCAAAGACCGATTTCAAGTTATACAACACTAGAATAGGAACAACATCTCAGCAAAAACATTTAAAAAACATAAATAGATAATAATTAGGTAATTGTTCGACACTAGTCTCAAAGGCACAATAACAGACAAAAACGTGTTGTGCTGTCAAAAGCGATGCACTGATGAAGATGACTTTTGCAGGATAAAGAATTTGCAGTCATTTGCACAAACTGCAGAGTAAGTAAAAACAGAAAAGCGACACAATGCTGATATATAATTTTAACAGCCTTGCGGTTTTATTGGAAACCACAGGGGAGTCTTTGTTGGAAGATGAAAAGACATAGTTGGGGAATCATTTTTTATCGAAATGCGCATCTCCGCCGTTATGTTAATTCCTCCATATTCGTGTTGTGACTTGCATTTAAACAGCGGCGCTAAACTGACGGACCGGTACCACGTCCTGAGTGGACCCCGGCCAGTCGCACAGTGACAGCGGGGACGGCCTCCACGGATGGATGACTTTTGTGGACAAAGAAAATGGTGACATCCACATTCCCGACGGATGGAGGAAAGAGAGAAAAAGCCAGATTTCATTTATTCTGTCACAATGCTGTCGCGTCGAGAACCCACAGCTCCTTCGATCCCTCGTGTTGGAAAAAAATCCCCACCGTGATCTGAATGGTGTGTTTTTTCGTCACACCCTCCCCTCTCTCATGATGTCACTTCAGTTGACCCGGTGACCCCGCGGCTGCATCATGATCTTAAACCAGCCCCATGGTATTTAATACAGGGCTGATAATAACCCGGCACTGCTGCATCATGGTCTATACGCAGCCAGGTTACAACGTCGGTCTTATCTGGGTTTGTGCCGTAGGAGACACGTCTGACTTCCCGGCAGCCTCCAAGATTCCTCTGGCTCAGAGGGACGTCCAGAGAGTGCAGGGGGGGGGGGGGGGGGGGGGGGGGGGGTTTACTGTGATCCAGTCAGCTGTTGCAGGAGTAGGACCTTGCTGTTGGATTCCATTCGAGTGCTACGTCTGCCACAAATAGATATTCTAGTACCTTCTATAAATGCCCCGAGGGTGTAAGCCGGGGAGGGGGCTTCTGAGTCAGAGAGGAGGGCTCTGTGGCGTCAGAGGGTTTAAAAGCCTGCAGCCGAGAGTCGGGGAGGAAAACATTTCCAGAGAGGCCAAAGGGCTCTTCACCGGACACCCAGCAGCTCTCCACACAGCAGCCATGACAGAGAGGCGTATCCCCTTCACCCTGCTCCGGACCCCGAGCTGGGACCCCTTCCGCGACTGGCACGGGAGCAGCCGCATCTTCGACCAGACCTTCGGCATGCCGGCCCTGCACGAGGATTTCGCTGCGTTCCCCAGCACCCACTGGCCGGGCTACATGAGGCCCTCCGTCCTGGCGCCCGAGCTGGGCGCCATGATGCCCCAAGGCCCCATGATGCCCCACAGCCCCATGGTGCCGCACGTGCCCATGGTTTACCCGGGCGCCGTGATGGCCCAGCAAGCCCGCGCCCTGTCCCGCCAGCTCAGCAGCGGCATGTCGGAGATCAAGCAGACCCAGGACAGCTGGAAGGTGACGCTGGACGTCAACCACTTCTCGCCCGAGGAGCTGGTGGTGAAGACCAAGGACGGCGTGGTGGAGATCACCGGTGAGTGCCTCCGCGATAGAGGAGACGCGCGAGCGCTTTGAACGCGCGTAAAGTGCTCTGCTGCAGAGCCAGTGTTGCCAACACTACCAAATGTAGTGGCATTTCAAACCCTCTTGCTGACTTTTTTTTTTGTTAAGAATCTAGCTGTTTTTTCTGGTGAAAGTGGGCTCTTTTGTGGCATTTCCTCGTGAAAGCACAGGACGCCTCATAAATCACTGCAATTGACTCACAAAGCCGCAGTCGCTTACTCACCTGCGCCTCTCTGTGACATAAGTAAACATCTAGCAGCGGCAAAATAAAGTATTAAATCAAGAATCAACAGAAATAAGTTCATTTATAGTTCTAAACATAATTTACATATTTACATTTACTCACCTTTCGTCGCTCCCATGACATTGTTCCTTTTCTACAGCATTCATTACGATTACATGCAAATTGCCAGCTGTGCAAATTAGGCGATGACGTCATCAAGAGACTTCTAGTGACTTTGAAAACAATCGCTACTTTCCTCACTGAGGAGTTTCCTTCGCTGTGCAGAACAAACAGCGTCGAGATGAAAAGGCAGGAAATATTTTTTCGGTGAGGTCAAGTGTGAGGCAGATGCATTCCTGCAGAGTTACATAAGATGGGAGGACAATATCCAGAACAGTGAAGGGCGGGGGAGGCGGGGGGGCTTTGGGGAGAACACAATCCAACCTGTGGGAGTCGACTGATTTACTCACTTTTCGCTTCTCGAGCCATTTGCTTTGTCCGCCGATACTTTAACGGACCTGAAGTGTGTGCACCTGACGAACGCGTTGGTTTGTAAAGCAGCTCTTGAGGCCCGTGTCCTCTTTGTCGCTTCTGTTTCACAAACAAGGGATTAGGCCGCGACTCGCAAAGTGGCGCCCGCTACTTAAAAAGGACCGTTGGACCCGGACCATGAGATAAACAAAGCTCGCGGCTCCGTCCGAGTGTAATTCGCCACCTCACGCTTCTGACCCGTCACCAGTAGAAACAAAGACGGCGCGGCGAGCATGAGCCGACAGATTTGTTTACACATGAGAGCGCGAGGCCCTTTCAGTCCTTTCCACCGAGTAATGACCCTCCCCGTTTGAGTGCCTGCTTGGCTCGCCCCCCCACCCCCCCCCGCTCGGTGCCGGCATCGCTCCGCTGACAGGTGGACGGCTCCCGGAGGAACGCCGCGTCTATCTGCCTGTTGTCATAGCAAACATGAAGCCGAGCCAGGACGAAGGCCGGGGTATCCAGCGTCGGCGCCTGGCATCCCAGTGCCGATGACACTGATTGGGCGGTGACGACTTCTAGATTAAAATAAGACAGTGGGGGGAAAAAAGACTCCATTATGCTGTATGCCACTTATATACGGTGACCAGATGTCCCCGAAAATGTCCCTGATTTGAGGATTGCTTTTATGATTGAGAGAAAAATGTTGCGTGTTGACTAAAACAATGGTTATTACGGTAGTTGGGTTGGAAGCGCAAGTGTGTTGCGCGCATACAACACTTATTACGGTAGCTGGGTAAGAAGCACAAAGCGATAGGGAGCATGTTGGGCGCAGACCGGAACAACAGTTATTACGGTAGCTAGTCGGGCCTCGCCTCTAGGGAAGAAGAAGAGCAAAGCGCGCTCGTCCCAGTTCCTTCGTTTCATCTTATTAACTTTTAATACATTTTTATCTCCGTGCCATTTAAGACCACTTAAATCTAGATCTAGAATCTAGCAGGCAGACGTTGGTGCCTCTCGCCTCGCATTTTGAATAGAACAACTGTTATTACGGTAGCCAGGTAGGAAGTGCGAGTGAGCATGTTGCACGCTGACAACACTTATTACGGTAGCTGCGTAGGGAAATCTGGTCACCTCACCCCTCGCAGATTCAATGCGTGCGAGACGAGTATTAGCGTAACTAATCATATTAGCATCCGTGCCGGCTTGAGGGAGAAGAAGCGTGTGTGACGGCTTCATCATTGAGTTTGTGTTGTCATGTTGAATATGTCACAACATTAACACGCATCTATTTGACCTCCGTGGCGACCAGGAAGTAGAATTAAATGAGGAACTAAGTCTTTGGTGGGAAAGTCGGGCGTGGTGGGACGGGGAAGAGACCAAAAAACCAAACAGATTCTGTCCCAGGCCGCCATTAATAAAGCATTTAAATCGAAACCTCCAATTTTTCCATTTCCTGTCTTCCTGCAGAATTGGTGACTCCTAATGCAGAATCATTTTAGTCGTCAGTCCTTGAAGATGATCTAGATCAGGACCTCATGCTGTCTTCTCTTTGCTCCACAGGCAAACATGAGGAGAGGAAGGACGAGCACGGCTTCGTCTCCAGATGCTTCACCAGGAAATACACGTGAGTCGGAGCGTTTTTACAACCAAAGGAAAACATCTCCAGTTGGGTTTCGGAACCCTCCCACGAGCATGTGGTCCTCTCAATGAAACAAACACGGCGATAACGTGCCGGCGACTCCCTTCAGAGGTTCCAAATTGGTTTGTTTCAGCCGTTTGAAGCGGCTTCGCGGCGAGGAATTGCATTTCTCCGACACATGATTCCTGTGATATTTTTCTTTAAAGGCTTCGTCGCTGTGGGTCTCTTTAGTTTTGGGTTGGTCCGACTTGTAAAGGGTTGGGGGTGGGGTGGGGTGGGGGGGGGGGGGTTTCTGGCTGCGGCTGATAGCTGGATTTCATGCTCTGAAAAGCAGTAGGAGCAGCAGCAGCAGCTTCCACCTCCTGATATCGGCCCCTCCTCGGCCTGTAGCTGAGTGGATCTCTGCTGACACCCAGGGGCCGCGGCGCACACACACCCCCTCCTCCAGTTCACAAATAGGGCCGGCAAAAGCCTCCATGGGGCCCTAAGCAAAATATGAATTTGGGACCCTCTATTACCGCCAATAATACAGTTTTATGATTGTTTACACACCTACTATACTAACATATTCCACGTTCCACTCATTAGGATTACACTTGTAAAACTAGATGTAAGATGTTGTAGTTACATTGTAATACACAGTTACAGCCGTATAAAATGATTAATTACTTCCGCTCTTGGAGGCCCCCTAGAGGCCAAGGGACCCAAAGCAGGTGCTGACTTGGCTCATGCCTCTCTTCACAAACCAACAATATTTCTCATTTTCAGGCTCCCCGCCGGCGCCGACGTCGAGAAGGTGACCTCCTCCCTGTCGCCCGAGGGGGTGCTGACCGTCGAGGCCCCCCTGCCCGTGCCCGCCATCCAGTCCTCAGAGACCACGATACCCGTCAACGTGGACAAGAGCAGCGTGGCGAAGAAGTAGGAGGCGGCGGAGGAGCTTTCAGAACACACCGACTTCCCTGTTTCAAGGAGCTGCTTCCAGGAAGGTGCGGAAGCAGCTTATCTCCCCTCCTCAGATGAAAGCCTTCTACCCAAATCGGCCCGGGCGCCGTAATGAGCCAACCTCGACCGAGCGTGCCTTGTAAACACATCTGCACCGCTGCCACGCGTCCGTCTTTCCGCCGTAATTACACCCGTAAACACCAGACTCGGAAAATCTCAGCTTAGCCTCACTGTCCTGTTTTTGTGTGTGTGTTTTTTTCTTGTACACACCTTCCTCATGTCGGTGGAGCAAATCCCCTCTCACGTTACACAGCCAAGTGGACTGTAAAAGTGTCGATCCTGGAAGACGGACGTCCCCAAGGATAGCCGTTTCTTGCTATAGGCAAACTAGGTTATTTTTTTAATACAATGACAATAAAGGAATTCTTGAAATCTTGAATGCTTAGGGCCCCTGATCCGCCGTGGGGCCTCAAAGCTGCATGTTCAGCCTCATCTGAGGAGAATTAAAATGTCCTGTCCTTATCTGTAACTATCTCTTGTGGTTATTACATCCTTTTTATGCATAAAAATAAACGTAGGATATGAATAAAATAAACTGCAATGATAAGCTGTGGCTTTTTGTGACGTTATTGGGTGATATTCGTTGGACTGCGCTGTCAGACAGTTTGTGACGTAGCGCTCCGTCGACAGGTATGATGGGAATGATTGACAGCGACCCATCATTACTGTTAGCGAGACCAAAACAAACAGAGTAATGGCATCAAAAAGAAGTTATCTCAGTGTTTAATGTAAAAACAGATTAATTCTAATGTCTGTATTACTGCAACATCACTGCAATTATGAAATAGGAATATGCACTCATGATCTATTTTTCCTGATGACGTAAGGAGCTTTTTCTGGGTTAGGAATCTCTTCATCATGACAAACTAGGGACCCCCAAACAGTATCTTGCTTCGGGGCCCCCATGAAGCTAGAAACGGCCCTGTCCCCAAGAGAGCACGAGGAGGCACGATTCCTTTTTTAGCGGCCGCACTGTGATTCTACTGACTGGTACATTCGTGCAAACAGAGAATAAAGATCACATCACCTGTTGAGTCAGGTTTTTTGGTCTCTTTTATGAGGGTCTGGCAGCAGCGACGCGGCAGCTAAACGGAAACGCGGCGTGATGTTGCAGCGTCTTATGCTGAATTATTCATCCCATGGTCGGCCATGCAAAAGAGAACAGTCAAACATGTCAGGTCCCGCGCGTGATGCGGAAAGTTGCTGCAGTTCGCTTTTAGAAAATGCTGAGATTCAACAATGGCGCCATCATCAGGCCGCCGGGGGGTCCTGCACAGCCTCCTGTAAACAGCATCCTGTATGTTTGATTGAACCGGTGGGATCTGCATTATTAGCTTTTGCAGCTCTGAAAACAAGCACCGGAGAATCCCAATCGGGTCCGACCCCGCACAAACATGTGGACCTCTGGTTTGCACTTTCCGAAGCGGGCGAAAACCGATGAGAATGTGGATTTATGAGATTGGTGTCACGTACGACCACAGACATTGCATAATTCCATCACGCAGGATGTCACTGATGAATTATTCAGGCCCAGATAGATATATAATTGATGGAGATTTGCTCTCTAATCTCCAACGAGTAAGGTCACTTTGAAACAATCGCACCGGGGATGACTGCAAGAGTGTGTTTGTGTGTGTGTGTGTGTGTATGTGTGGTGATGGTGTGGGGGGGAGGCATACCACAGAGTCTGCTGTGTGTGTGTGTGTGTGTGTGCCTGAGCCTCTCTGTTATCACTCATTAATGTTTGAATACTTTTTTAGCTTTGCTTGCCCGGGTAGAATGGCGGCTTCTCTGATGTTTGGTTGGGTGGGGCTTGGGGGCGGGGGGGGGTCACCAGAGATGCACAGAGATTTATGGTCCTCAGAGGATGGACCAGGTTGACTTGTCCTATTGTGGCACTTTGAGGCGATGGATGGTGGACAATTTGATACACACATTTCCCCCTGGCAAAAAAGCATGTCTGTTTGTGACACGATCAACAGACAAGGACAAACAAATCAATAAGCATTTGTGTTGTTGTATACAATCCGGAATCGTTTCTAAGAGATTATATTACACCAATAACACCAATTACTTTAATATTGAAAGTCTCAGATTCATGCATTGCCTTCACAGAGCACCGGTCCCACTGCAGGTCTGAATAAACACAACAATATATATATTTTTTTTTTAAAAAGCAGCATTCTTTAGCAGATTTTGTGGCTGTTTTGAACGTACGGATGTATTTCCACTCATAATGGAGCCCCTCTTTGCAGGAACTCTGGGTTTCATCATCGCCACTGCGTCTTGACAAGAGTTACATAACCGGCATAAGCGCGTCTCTTTTTTATGTCATCTTAACAAAGCAAGATCACTTTGCCAATTAGAAGTCTGAGAAAGAAATGAGGGGGTAATTTTCAACAATAATAATGTGGAGTTTTGATTTTTTTGTTTTGTTTTGGGGGGTTTTTTGTTATTTTTTCCCTCCTGCACATTCTCAACAGCGTCCTATAGGAAGAAAAACACACATTCGGAGGAACTAGGCCGGGGTCGGCCACCGAAAATTACATCACAGCTGGATCTGAACACACCACTTTTCCGATCAATACGCACCGTACAGCTGTGTGTGCACAAGCAAGAGGGCCCGACCGCCAGTCGCCGCGGGACGGAAAAAAGACATGGCGAGCGGCTGCTTGCTTTCATCATCTCCTTTTTCTTCCTCTCTGTCAACTTCCAGGCATCGGCGTGGTGTGCCGGCCCACTAATGCACACGCTAACTCTACTCTTGACTCCAAAGCTGCGGGGGAGATCTATTTTTAGAGCGCTCTGCTGTGCACCGAGCCTCCGGCGTGTTGTATAGTTACACGGGGCGGATAGTGGACGTGTTTTTTATTTTTCTGCCTTTGGCTCCAGATTTACCCTGAATAATCGGTTGCTTGTCATCTTGTTCCATCATCTACATCGCGGCTGAGAGAGAAAAAATGTGTTGAGAAACGCATGGCTTCGTGGCTGATAGTCGACGCTCCGAAAACCTCTTCAAAATGGACACCCGAGCAGACCCTGACTTGAAGCCCCCTACACCACTTAGCATTCCGGCTTTTCTCTCTTTTCCTCCGAGTCACCATTTCCTTCCACTTTAATGCCGGTGTAAATTATTCACGCCGATCCCTATCAATCCAGTCGCTCTGTTGGTCCCTGAACCGGCGAAGTGCCTCGTGAGGAGCTCGGAAAGGCCGCTGATAAGACTCAGATTACAGCGCTCACAGTGACAGGATGAAAAGGACAGGATTTTTATATTCATTTTTTAATTCAGACATCTTTGCATTACGGTCGAGACTACCTTTCGCGCATGAGCATTACACACTGAACCAGCACACATATACGGCCCCCCCTCAGTCTATTGAAGTTTTAGCCTGTTTTAGTGCAGGCCCTCATTAAAGGTCTGAAATGTCCATTATCTATAGTGTTGAGTTCCGCCTATAACCCTGAACGGGGTCACAGGGGGGTCCGGAGCCAATACAAGCCGCTAATGGTCGGGTCACCGGATAGATTTAAGACTGGTTAAAGTGCAGCTACTGACATTATTTTATCATCAAGATTGGGGCAATGGGTCCAGCTTTTATCAGATCCGAGATTTTGTCTAATTATTGGAAAATTACATTTAAAGGAGCTAAAAAGTAATTTATCAAGACTAAAAGGGCTCTGTGCCAAATTTGAGTTTGTTGATAAGGCGCTGGTTGAATTTTACAGCAGGAAGACCACTGCACGCTGCTAAGAAAACAAAAAAACCCAGCAGAGATGGTTCTTTGCTCAATCGCTGTCTCCTTTAAATCAAAGTTTGCACTCCTTTGCTTCCAATAAAACAGGAAAAGACCCCCAAAGATGACTCGACAAGAATTTTACTCCTGCACTGCTCAGATCAAATCAGCTGTGCGTCATCTCCACTGTCTGGCTCGGCAGCCCTCACTTTTAGCAGCAAGTCGAGAATTTCCATTATAAACTGATTTTGTATGCATCGAAAAGTCACCGCAATCCATTTTCTTTGTCGGTCCAGAATCCAGACGAGCACCAGGTGGGATAGAAGATATCAGGACGCAAAGAATATTTCAAAATGGAGGAAATAATTCAATCTGAACAGGCAAGTACGTGGAGAAATCTGGATCTATATCCCATCATGCACCTGCCCTCCATGGGTGTGGCTTTTTTTTTTTTTTTTTCTGCAATGCTCTGTATATCCATCCGTGGTTTTCTAGCTGAAGCGGTTTTTAGTTGGAAAAAAAAAGTGGCTTACCTCGGACCGGATCGCCTCCCCTGCCATTCCTTTTTCGGCCGCTTGCATCAAGGATGCTGTGTGGTTCATGAGCCGAGGTGGCCACCAAGTGTCCTCAGTGGATCAGGAAATCCACATCTGCAGCACTGATTGAAACGTGTTCCTTCACATTCGCTACAAAGTAAAAGCATTTCCTTTCACTGACTGACTCCTCTGAAACTCTGATCTCCATCTATAATTTTTTTATATAAATGTTGAGACCGCCATGTCGGGAATTAATTAATAAATAAAATCTCCACTAGCTTCCTTTGGCTTTAGGGTGCTATATCTTGTTTTAATATTAAGTTATGTTCCAAAAGCCTGAATCATAGTGGAAAAAATACTGCATTATTTCATTGTATTTATTCACTTTTCAGTCCTCATTTGCCTGCTGAGCCAAAAAATAAATTAAAAAAAACGTATCTTTTGACAATCCTTCACCAAAAATTGCATGTCACCATCGCGATGTCCGTAACAGATCAATTTATTGTTAACAATCACTGTTTTGGTATAGCGTACTTCAGCAAAATGGAGTAAAGAAAACACAGATTAAAATAAAGTCTGGCTAACAATCGCACTAAAAAGAAATAAATATAAAATAATCTGATTAAGGTCTAGTAATTCCATGTTCATATGAATACATAACATCTACAGTATAAGTTAATAAATTGAAGCTACTGTATAAATACATCACCAGCATGCACAATATTGTATTATGGAGAATATTGGAGCAGTTATCATCTTACACTGAAGAAACAGTATAATAGGCAAGTGCATTTCTTGACCAATAAGAAACCGAAGACAAAGTAAATCCACAAACCTCAAATCTGCTTTTAGAGCTTCCACTTAACATTGCATGTGCTCTGTCCACAAATTATACTTAGTTCACAAGTTTCCAGGTGCCGATCTTGACCGTCATGAAGAGAGCAGAACTGGAGAATAAGGGTGGAATCATTTGTTGCCGCGGGACAATTTTCCATCTTTTTTTTTTTTCTTGAGCTAAATTTGTCGTCATCTATATATTTGTTTGCGATCTGGGTTTCCCCGCGAGTCAAATGGTTTTCCCACAAAAAGATCAAGGAGCCAATAGAAGTGGTTACAGTAACGACAATACTGACAAATACGAATTAGGTGTCCAAAAACAGTTAATTTATTCAATAAAGCACATCAGCACATGAGAGGGACAAGCTGCACTAAGTTTACTTTATGAGTTTGGTATTTTTTAAGTTACAGTATGACCGAGTGAATTGAGCTGGACACACACCTGACACAAAGCAAAAAAAAAAAAGAAAAAGAAAAGAAAAACAAACAGAAAAACAATAAAAAGGAAAACAAAAAAGAAACAACACTTTTTTTTCATGTTATCTTCAATAACAGAGACAACCTGCTTTTCACTCGACGATTATAGTAGTGGTGCAAACGAAAGACGCCACGTCGGTACGTTTGAAGTTACGCAATGAAGTTCGACTCCCCTTAAAAGCCCCGTCTTCATCTCTGTAACCTGCCTGCTCTCTTTCTCTCCCTTCCATCTCTCTCTCCATCGCTCTCTCTGTCGCTCTTTCACAAAAGCAAGGCCGAGACATTCAAGGTTACTCTAATTTTTCCTGTTGCTCAAGCGTCAAACTCAAATCCCGAATGCTCCGCCCCCCTCGCCGAATACGCTGAGACGCCTCGGCTTCATTTGCGCGATGAGACCAGTCTCAGCCAGTGTGAGGGCGTTGCTACCGAATAGTCACACTGGGATGAATGACACCTCGAGCGTCTAAGTGGTATTTTGGCAAATGCTGCAGAGGCTATCGAGGAGGGGTCTTCGTTCTTTTTTCTTTTTTTTTGTCTTTAATGTAGGTTAAACCTCAAACTATCCTCCCTCCGACTACTTTTTTTTTCACTTTTAATTTGTGGAAAAATAAAGAACAGCAGCCGTGTTAGTACCATTGGCCAAATTGGCCGCCGATGTTCCACCGCCCCCCCGCCCCCCCTCCCCCCAAACCCCCTTTAATTTAATTTCTAAGAACTTTTTTTTCTTTTTAACTATTATTGTTATTTTTTTGTCATCATTTGTGAGCGCGCGTGTTTGTGTTTGTTTGTTTTTTTTTGGCAGAATGAGGTTTCGGACTCTCTAGTTGTTGCCCTCTCCTCCCTCGTCGTCCTGCTGGTCGCTCGTCCACAGCGTCAAGTTGTCTCGTAGCAGCTGCATGATGAGAGTGGAGTCTTTGTAGGAGTCCTCGTTGAGGGTGTCCAGCTCGGCGATGGCGTCGTCGAACGCGGTCTTGGCCAGGTGGCACGCCTGCTCGGGGGCGTTCTGGATCTCGTAGTAGAAGACGGAGTAGTTGAGGGCCAGGCCGAGGCGGATGGGGTGGGTGGGCTGCATGTGCTCCTTGCTGATCTCGTGGGCCTCGCTGTAGGACTTCTCGGAGGACTCCACCACCGAGGCGCGCTTCTCCCCCGTGGCCACCTCGGCCAGGTAGCGGTAGTAGTCGCCCTTCATCTTCAGGTAGAACACCTTGCTCTCGTGCTGCGTCTCGTTGCAGTTCTTGATCAGGAAGTTGTCGAGCAGGTTGAGCACGTCCTGGCAGACGGCCTCCAGCTCCTTCTCGATCTTTTCCCGGTAGGCCCGAACCATCTCGACCTTCTTCTCGTTGCCGTCAGCCGACGTCTTCTGCTCGATGCTGGAGATGACGCGCCAGGATGAACGCCTCGCCCCTACCACGTTCTTGTAGGCGACAGAGAGCAGGTTCCTCTCCTCGTTGGATAGTGCCTCGTTCAGCTCTGTGACCTACAGAGGAGGACGACAAAATAAGATGGAAGACGTTAGCATAATTTCACGTTCTGTTTGACTCATGTCCCTACTACAGTATGTAATGGTGCGTTCCAATGTACTTGGAAGTCGGAAATTCTGAGTTCTGAGTCGGAAGTTTCAATGGGAGCGCTCCCCGAAAATCCCGACTCGGACAGTCGGAGTTCCCTCACTTTGCTGATATTCTGTTTATGTGGTTGACTGCTAGATTATTAGCACTAAATCGGTTCGATAGTATTTTTCAGCATCTATGCCTGGAAATGCAGTTGTAGTGTAATTCTAGTTTTTCATGTGTTACGTGGGAAATACAAGCCATGAAACTGGAGCGCTGATAACTCGGTTGTGACGTCATTCCCGGCTCCTACTTCCGAGGTAAATGGAACGCGGCATAAGAAAAAAAAATCTTTCATTATCTGGCACTTTTCAAATCAAATTCGGCATCTGACAATATGAGGGATCGCATTGTGACGACCACATGATGGACGTCCACATCAGGACAAAAGCTTCAGATTTGCACAGATGGCTTTGGGAGGGACTGGCTCCTCTACTCTGGAGCCAACAGCCACCTCATCCAGCAGGGGGAAGCCACGCCCCCGGCACGCTGACATCACCCCCCCCGAGGTGAGCACTGATTGGCCGCGCTCAGCCCCTGAAAGCTTGTTTTGTTGTGTTTTGACAGGCCTGTGTCTGGCTGAAGGATTTAATCCTTTATACCCCACTGGGACTGTGCAGCAGAGGCATCTTTACAGACCTTTTTCTGAGGATAAAGCCTGTTGTTACTTTCTTTTTCAGCACTGGATTCTGGTCCGTGAACATACCAAAGCAGGGGGCCCCCAGCCGATCACGTGGAGGACCCATTAACAATGCCTTTGCTGAGGGCGATATTGGTCAACTACAAAACTACATTCTGGGTTTACATCTGACGGGATTGTGCTTGCATTATATCAAACTTAGCAACTTTGACTCCTAGATTCATGCTCCTTCGACAATGTCTGAATGGTAGCACTGGTACATTCCCGTTATATTTTGGCTATACAAAGACAAATGTGGTCTACACATGGTTAAATGAAAATCTCTGTGTAAGAAATGCAACAAAAAGGAAAGGCTCATGGGACATGTTCGCAATGGTGTCACCAAGCTTTTAAAGTGAAAATAATCTCCGCCCTGTGGTTTTACAGCCTCTAACTGTGCACCGTAATCACCCAATCAGTAAAGTTTCCGCCTTTTTATCTACCTGGGTAGGCTGTGGAGTCACACGAAATTAAGTAGAATTTGTTCCGGGTATTTTGTGTTTTATTGCAGGTATAGTCTTTTATCGTGATTCTAGATGGGATGACTGACCTCCACTTTCTGTTCTACTCCCCTCTGGCGATGTCTCTTTTGAGGGCGTGTGAGGGCGTCTGGGACACATAGCGGAGCCGCAGAGGTTGGACTCAAGGACAGGAGCAGAGGATGACCCGTTGAACTTTAACGTGCGCTGCAGTCAGCACGAGCTAACAGCTGTGTCACTCCGCTGCAGTTCTTTTCCACAAGCACAGAGACACTGCCAATCCACAGACTGTTGACGGCAACGTATGACTAATCAACTGATTGTAAGTTCTTAAATATGACAGAATCCATCCTTCATGATTCAGGGCTCTCTGCGGTAAAAGATGCCGATGATGCCGATCATTTTCCCCACGGTAAGACTACCTGCACAAATCATAGAATGTGCTGGGAGAGAGAATAATCCAATGATGCAATGCCGTGTTTCCATGGCAACTGCAAAATCTGCTTTGTTTGGGAGCCATACTCTCTCTGCTGGAGACGCCGGCCACAAGCTGCTAATGGCAAGGATGCTGACACGGCTGATGATACGCGGAGAGCTGCAGCAGCGTGGGCGGGGATAAGTGCAAATAAGCCATTTCATATCTCGCACCTTTCCGGCCCACGTTCAAACGCCGGGAGTTCGGCCTAAACAATCCAGGTTTTCATGGCTCGGCGCGGGAGACAAAAGACGGCACATGAAACATGGAGGGGCTCCAAATCCGCCGGCAGCCCCCGCAACAAAGTCACAACATGTCTGGCGGCACGCAGGGCATGAAAATGGTGATAGTCATTCAATTTAACGTGGTATTTAATTTGTGGGAACCGTTTGGTTCAAACGTCAAACAATGGAAAAATCCGAATTACTGTATCGGCATCAAAATTATCCATTCGTATCCACATCTGCACATCTGTTAAGAGACTTCAGATAATGTCCTGTATAGACTTTAAAGGCATTTAAATGTATAATTTGAAATTCCAGCTGGACTTCCTGGATCATACGTTCATTGTAACCCACAGTCACAAACACACCCATTAATGCAATCAGCGCATTTCAGCCAAAGCATCGACAATGTCTTATTATTTCACAACGCAACTCTTAAATATCCTCCTGCAGGCCAGTCGACTTCAGAAACCGTCCACTAAGGAGTGTCCCATGGTTGTAAATTTTTACAGCTCTCATAAATAAAACGACCTCTGCACTGGAAAAGTATAAAGAAGGGCAAACAATAACTGACATCCGTTGCATAATGAGCCTACTTACAAGTGAGGGGAAAGCCTCCCACCCCATTGCCCCATTAGTCATTTGCGATGCACAGCAAAGGCCTTATACCGCCCCGTGCATCACTCCATTAAATTACAATTAGTGCAAAACGGTATCTGACCCCACAGCGAACACGAGTGGCAGAGTGGGTCAGTGGTGGAGCAAACGGCGAGGTCAGAAAAACAAGGCCCAAACAACCCGTCTGTAAAAACATGGCAGCCTTTGTTTTCGGGAGGGCTGCAGGGGTTGAGCAGAAAGCCCTGACGGAAGCTGTGCTGCGGGGATGACAATGGAGCTCTGTCTACCCGTAAAGCTCATCAATCGCGCCTGCTCTCTCGTGACTCATCCTTACACAAGGCGGTCAAACTCCCAAACAAGCGAGTGTTAACACAAACAAAGACCAGGAAGGACGATCAATAACTTCCTTTCTGACAGCTCGCCACATGACCATTAATATCCACGGGAGAGGGGACAGTATGAGCACCGGGGGCCGTGTGTGTGCGTGCGCGCGCGTGTTCAAGCTCAATGCCTGCCGCTGTACATTGCCATTTACCGCTTTACAATACACATAATAAAGGTTTGCCACAGTCCCCCCACAGCTCCCAGTTTCTCTCCCCGGCTCTGCACTTTCCTTCTGTCACTCCTTGCTCATTTGCTTCCCAAGTCTCTTCTA
>CAESWR010000196.1:1201664-1212924 GCA_903171835.1 Mullus surmuletus | reverse complement strand
AAATCTAATAACTACACACAAAGCAGTATTACCCTTTAAAGTCCAAGTATTTTTATCTACAAAAGTTCAAAGTTCACACTGATGATGTTCACTTGAATTTAAATAAACCTCTATGCAAATCAGTGTTTATATCAACTGATCATAATACATTGCACAGTGGTTGCATTAATTGAATTAGTATCTAGAAGATCCTTTAATTCAATTACTATTTGTTACTGTCAGGAGGATTTCAATTAACAGAAAATTAACAGAGAGGTGACCAGTCTCATTTCGATAAATGGTGTGGGGGGGGGCGGGGGGGACTTACTTAAACCGGTGTTCCTGCGGGACGGCGTGGTGAAGTCCCCCTGAGACTTGGCTCCCACCATTGACGGCTCTAACAGCAGCAGACAAACAAGTTAGTCAGTTCCTTTTTCCTTCTTTAATGGGCAAAGTTACACATGAAGAGAGGATCCACTACAGATTTTTTGTTTTTGTTTTTTTCACCTCTGCAGGTCACGGCCACGTCCTCATAGTGGTAACAGTTGTGGATGCCCCAGCCCAGACTGTTGCACTGACCGAGGTCTGTCTCGCTCCCTTTGCAGTCCACATTATCCAGCAGGATGAGCCCTGAGCCTTGTCCAAACTGAGAGCTGCTGCCCACCGCCACGGCCACCCCGCAGTTCAGCTGCCGACACACGACTTTGGCGTCCACCATGTCCCAGTCATCGTCGCACACCGTCCCCCACGTGCCGTTGTAACGCACCTCCACGCGACCCTCGCACCTGTTACGTCCGTTCACCAGTTGCACTTTGCGGGAGAAAAGCATTTTATTAGTCGCCTCTGTTTTTCCAGTTGTGATTGTGCCACCTCTCTTGAAAACGAAGCGTATAAAAGCTCTGCTCTTTGGGGTTAACGTGTGTTTCTGCAAAGATGAGACAGTCTGGCTCGAATGTAATGACAGTTAATTGCGAGAAAAAAAAAATACCCTTCTCGAATCAGTCTAATCCTACCAAGTTAAGGCACACAATAAGCCACATGACTCCCTGGAAGTGAGTGAGGTGGATGCAGGAAGGGTGGGAGGTTACATAGCAAAGACGTGATTGAGGGGATTAGGGAAATGGAGAGCTGAGAAAGTGACCTTGTTTAGAAAGCCCCAAGCACTGATCTAGCCACTGTGCTCATTTCCGCGACACGCAGCCAGCAACCGATAGGGTTTTCTCACAGCTGGATGTCGGCCACAGACATGAACGCGAACATGCGTGTCTGGGTCAGGTGAGCGGCGGGGGGCTCATGCGTACCTTGATACTGCGTCTTCACCGGGGGCTGGTCGTCATTGGCTACTGGAGCGAGGGGCGGGGGGGGGATACACAGGGGAGAAAGGGAGAGCGTATGATCAAATTATTTGTTGAAAGGTGGCTCTTGGCCTTCCATAGCTACTGTACTCTATATCTATCTATTTTCCTGTAACACTAGACACAGCCTGAAACCATAACTGGAGGCCTGTTTAGATCACACTGCCCCAACAAAAGACACGTGTTGGCTTTTTTTTTGCTTTAATTTGAGAATTTATTTAAAGAAAAAATAAAAATCCAACTTAAAAATTAATCTTTTTTTTTTTTTTTTAATCAATCAAAATATCCATAAATCATCATCTCTTCCTGCTATTGTATCTGTGTTTTGACACAGTGTGGTGCTGGCAGGTGACCTCCTGTATACGGGCCATGCTGAAGCCTGGAGACCAAAGTCTTGGATTTCAACATCTAACAAAGACTCCAGGGGAACTTTTTGGAGCACAGGACCCAATATGGGTCAATTCACAGGCTTCTACCCTTTGTATGCAGCATTCCATATGATACTTCCTGTAGTAAAGACGTGCATGGTTATGATGTCACACGGAGGCCGCATGCTTGGAACAACCATTCTTATAGAAACAACAAGAATGTTACTCACCGGGAACAGCCCGCCTGCTTATTTTCAAGTCTCCTGAAACGAGGATACGACACAATCAGAGAGAATGAACATTAACAGGATGTATAAGGCTGATCCATAATGTTCAATGAGTGGAATCGAAACCTGGACCCCTTAAAAAAAACCCTGCAGGGCAAGCAGCCAGCCAACTCTGGTAAACACCAGGCAAACAGTCATGATGGACACAAAGGGACACATCTACCCTTTGGGATTTCACTCGCAGGTACACCCGGTTCTTTTGCATTATTCGAGCCTCAAATGTGGTAAAGCAGTGACACACAAGAGATGTTCTCATGTGTCTCTCTCTTTCTCACAGTTTATGGAAGTCGGAGGCCACAAAATACGTTGAGACTCGAAATGAGCTGTTCATATGAGAGGAATCATATTCAAGGATATAAAAGAAGGAAATGCAGTCAGAGGGATTTGTCATGTGACAGAGAGCTTTTGATAAAGCTTTGGAGTCACTTTCACAAACAAACCTGTCCGATGCTGAGATTTAATGTGTGTTGGGATGAATCCATCAAGAAATGATATAATTTAATAATGGGCACATATCTCACTCTGAGTACTTGAAATGAAGTCCAAACAACCTTTTAAAGCTTATTACTTTTCCACATTATTCCGTTTAAGAATTATGATGCAACACAAACAGGATTTATATAATTTGCTAAATGAAATCTAATTAAATAAAGGGCTGTAAAGGCTTTTACTTCAGTCATTAGTAGGTTTTACCCTCCATCTATTAGATTAAGGCTCAAGTATTAAGACAATTTATGAATCTTAGAAACTTCATTTCCGGATACAGTGAAGATAAACAGAAGCAACAATGCATAAAGGGAGTGCCCCCACACACACACACACCCCAACCGCCACCCACTCACCCAGTCGCAGCAGCACGCTGACGGCCACCAAGAAGAGGGATCCCAGCAGGGACACCAGGAGCCACACAGCCGGGTTCCAGCACCTGCACTCGCTCTCCACCACACGCTGGCCTCGCATGGCTGCCTGACTGACCATCCGCCTGCCACAACACACACATACAAACTGAGCCTCTGTCTGCACCCCCTGCCCCGACAACCCACCCTCATCACAGTCCCAAATGAACACAGTCCTAAAAGTAGTAGTACACTTGTCTAGTACTACAAAAACTAATCAGTAGTCTCTGTCCTGGTTCTGTGTATCCTAATTATAGTATTGGATTGTTTTCCCAAGCAGAGCCTGCAGCAGTTGTGGTCTGGTAGTAGCTATTGATGGTGGTCCGAGTGCGGACTTTGAACACGTGCGCTTCAAAATATCATTTGATGTACATGTTTGCAGGGCGAGCTGTTAAAAAAGAAGAAGTTGAACACCGATTTTCCCCAGACACGTTGCCACTGATATCCTCTCCTGCACAAAATGGCCGCCACACAAAAATTTGGCAGCAAGAAAAGGGCAGCAAGTACCCCCCCCTTCATCAACATCTGCCGGGGTGGAAAGGGGAGGCTTGTGTTACCGGTGCACACCTGCGTGGTGATTTTTTCGGTATTAAAGGGGGTTTTCCTTTTCGGCGAAGAATACTGGGATTCATGACCACACAATCGGCACGTAATCAGAGAATGGTCTCATAAGATTTGCACAGCATGAGGATTCAAATATCGCGGCCTAAACGTAAGCTGTGGGCGATAAAAAAAATGAATTTTGAGAAGTTTTGTGGCTGCCGTTGGACTCGGCCTGGGGCTTGTTTGTCTTTTCCAGCCTCACAGAATTCCCCCTGACCTTACACTGGAATGTGTATTAGGGGATGATGAGGGGAGAATTTGATATTGGCCCCTCGAGATAGTGGACATTCCGGGCCCAGGGGGCACAAAAAGACATTTCTGCCTTCTGCGGTCCCCATCGTCAGGCATAAACGCTGCTTCCTGCAATCTGTCACTAGAACCCTCCAAAACGCTTAGGCACCTGATGACACTGCAGGGGCGCCTCTCATCTCCTCGGAGAGTGGGAGGCAGGAAGAGGAGGGGTGGATGTTCCGATCTTGAGTCAATGTACTGTATACATACACTTGTCTTCAGCTTATGTGTGTTTACCACAGTGTCTCTGAATAACACGCACGCCAGAGAAACGGTTACATTTTCATCTGGACAGTGTAGAGACGCCTCGACAGGCGCAGACCCCACAGAGTTGCCATTGTACGTTCCAATTGGGAGGTGGGGGGATTTTAACACCGACAACAGCGGTCAGCGACCACGTCCGTCTCATTCGCAGGCTGCACCAACAAACCCCTTGAAACTCCAGGACAAATGGTTCAGTTATGGTGGATGAAAAATAATCTAGTCCCCAATGTTATGTTTTTCAATACTCCATTCATAGTAGGATGTAGCGCAGATCCGCAGGGGAATAATGTTGCCTTTTGTGTCGGCCCTGCTTCCCCTCCCTTCTCACTTCCCTGTGCTGAGAAATAGCTGAAAGATCTCGGCCCCACAAAAATACCCCTTAATGCCTGAGATAAACCAGAGAATAACGCTGTCAATCACTTCCACCCAGAGACTTTTGTTCCATTTAAACTGAGAATCGGTTCGTTTGTCAGCATGTGAAAATGACCATAAATCTTTTAGAGGCAAAAATTCTTAATAGAACTGCAAAATAAGACAGAAGGAAGACAATTTCCAGAAAATATACTGTAAACTTTTTTTCGTCTCATTTCATCAGAATTCAAGGCCATGTGTACTGTATTGTATCGTACTTAATGTATTGCTGTATTATTGTAATGCGTTGTATATATATGAGCATTTTAATGAACCCTGAAAATCAAATCTATCATTTACTTTAGTAATAATAGTTATAATGAAAACACACTTAAGAATAATCTACCTTGAAAGCTAATAATATCTTCTTCATGTGAGCAAAGTTCAAGTGGAAATTATCATTTACATGTACAGACATAGAAAGTAACTTATTAATAGTAAAAACAAATATATACATACCTGTTATGAAAGTATTTATCTTCACCCAATAAGAAAAATAATAATAAAATAGGTCTCCTGCAGGGAAAAAAAAATGCTAAAACAAATTATCCTCACAAGCACAGACAGCGGGCAGCGTAATTCCACAAGTCACACAGAAACCACAGACACTTTGTGCAGAGATGGAGGTCGGAAAACTCTAGCATCCGGCGCTTCGTGTTTTAGGTCTTTCATCTCCTCAACCCTGCTTGACTATAAGTACCTGGCTTCGGTGACAGGGATTACGTAAAAAAACAATAAATACCACAGCATTGTATGTTAATATTCTAACGCCCTGTGCCTGTCTATGCTTAAAAGAAGCGGGAGGGGCAAGAAAAGGAAAAAAAAAAACCAAAAACAAAGACAGTGAAAGCTAACCCTTCATTGGAACCCCTGCATCTCCAGTTTCAGGTAACGCTCACAGAAGGTGAAGTCGTGCTCATCTCTGCACACACTCGCAGAGGGAGTCGGCACCGCAGCTCAGATCCTGTGTGTGTGTGTATTCATGGGTGGGTGTGTGTGTGTGAGTCACAAAGGCACTGTGAAGCAAAATACTGAAGGGGAATCAAATTTGGAGTAAATCACACTTTGTAGTTTTGAGGCTTTTTTTCCACAGACGGCTGGTGGCCGATCACCGTTGCTGGAATCAAAGAAACAACACATTTTTTGGAAGAATTATTTTGTTCTGTATACTTTTTGCTCTCGTTTATCATTCTTTCTTCATCTCAAAATATCCAGAAAACTCCTTTCGCCATCAATGAACCACCCACTCGGGTTGACTCGTGTGTGTGTGAATGCACCGGTGCTGTGTATCAGACACACAAGATGCCCCATAGTTCTATTCAATTGCGCGTCCCCTCGCAAAGGAAGAGCCGGGGGCCTCTGAACTGTTCGGCAGACGAGCGGCAATTGGCTTCCCCGTCGCTAATCCTTCCTGAGCTGCCGATAAAACGCGTCTGTGGCCATTGTTGGTGTTTTTTTTTTTTTTCAAGGAACACTTCAAGGCCCCCTTTACTGTGGTGTCGCCCGAATCAATCGGCCCTGGAGCCACGAAGGCAGGGATTGGGTTACCTGAGGCCAATCTTTTACGGGCTTGTGGACATTTTTTGTATCGCAAATACAGCAAACAAAACATGTAATGTAAAAGAGCCTCGATTCACATATTAGATGCGTGGCTGCTCTTAAGAGTGAGTGGATATGACACTCGGGGTGCCACTAGGATAGAGGCAACGCTTTAAAAATACTATTTATGATATCAATACACTCACACATGGCTGAGCTATCAGTTTATTATGATAAATCTCACACCTGGGTTACATTGTAACATCCAGGAGAGTCGACTGTGTCTTTGTCATAAAGAAGACTGCACAATAGCACACTGATTAAAAAAAAAACTACCCGGAAATATATTTTTGGAACATGGCAGCGATTACTGTTGGCATTTTCATTTTTGCTGAGCAGTTTAAAGTCTCATCTAAGTGTCCATCGCAAGAATATTCCCAACTATCTGCTCACTGCCACCTGCTATTTGGCTTTTCTCTCTGCAGCAACATGAAACCCCACAGAGACCACTGTAATGATGGTCACTTTTAAACATTCACTTGTTTTACATAATTTTAACACAAAGACTTTCTTCTCTGCTCGATAAACGATAGTTTTACTTCCAACTTTAACCTTCACATCGTGAAAAAGCCGATTTGTCTCGCTACTGGCTCATGGCACGACGACACACAACGAGGATTAAAATCAAATACTGGGCTAAATTGCACTTTAAGATTCATGAAGCAGCATTTACTGAAGGGCAGCGTACCTGTTCTCGGCGCCGTTTATCTATTCTGGATAATGAGCGGAGCCGTTTATTCCGCTTTATGCTACAGTTGATAGGGCTCGGGATGAGAGGAGGAAACAAAGATACCCGCAAACAAAAGGCCTGCAGGAAGAAAAGGCTCGAAGGAAGACCAGCCATCTCGTTTCCCAGTTGGGTTTCGAGGCAGGCACACACAATGTGAGCAAATGGGCCCGCCTCAGCTGGGAATTGTGGTGAAGTTTCTGGAATGGACGTGTTGTTACTGGTTTGATGATGTGTTGGGGTCAGCTATTGAGCGCATCTCGGTGTAGGCTGTGTTTTTACATAACTGCGCGAGGGGTCGTGAGTTTGTTAAATCACCCAGGATTACGTATGCCAGGGTTTCAAGCTCACACAGGTTAGATAAACACTTTTGTTCCCAACTCATGAGGGTCTTGAATTTGAACTTGACACATTTAAACACAGAGCAACATCCTGACACCTTTATCCCTGGAAAGGCAATTATATGAAGTGGGTCACGAAGACAAGCAGTGTTGTGTGTCACAGGTGGTTTAAAGTGTGACGCAGTGGACATAATATCACATCCACATCGCACCTTCCATTTCCCATATTGTGTTCTGAATCCCTAAAGACAGCCAAACGAAATAAGACAAATTCAAGCTCAGCAAGAACGGGAACAGATCCTTCCAGATTCCAGTTACAAAACGCTGCCGGTGTGTCGCGCAACCCAGAGGATATCATTAAACCAGTAACGAAAAACCACTGATCCAGATTGAATCCCTATTTGCTGGACAAATAGCGCAACAGGGAGTTTGATACGGAACAATAGCAGCCTCTGGTCATTTGGCTTGTGAGCGTGTAAAACAATTCAGGGAGGTCTTATTCGCAGTATAATATCGGTACAAATTACAAGCAAATGTCAACAGAGATAAGAGACCACAAAAGAAACTTGATTGTTACTTGATAACCTTGTTTGAGATGAAAGTAATACAATAATTCTGAAGGGACCGTAAGGATACGTTTGATTTAGTGTGTTTCTGATTACATTTTTCATTCATTTAGAAGAGTAAAACTGAATTTGTGAAGATATTGAGCATTATGAATGAAAACTGCAGGAGAGAAGATGAAAAAAACTGAAAAATTGACAACAATGGCAAATACAATGATAACGCACAGATTACAGTTAATTCACATTCTACTCGCTTAATTACCCCACAGAATAATCATTGTTCAAATACAAAAAAACCACCAGCTGTGAAACAATCAATCACACGCAGCTGCAACAGCTGAGTCGAGTTTTGCGGCACATTTCATTTTGGTCTCTGACCCTCTGTTCTCGACAGCGGCCCAACACGTGACCAGACAGAGTTGGGAATGAGAGGGGGAGCGGCCCAAGGACACCCTGATAACACAGCGAGGTATGCCCAATCCTTTTTCTCCATTTCACCCTCGCTGGAAACACAAACCCTCAGACATGCTGTCAACCACAGGGCTGTAAAAGGAGGAACAGACAATGACAGAGCTGGGAATTCATGCTTATTCTCTGCCGAGGGCGAATGCCAGCAGTCAGACACGGTATACTTTGCCTCTCTGATGGGTTTTTGGCAACATGACATTGAAAAGGTATGTAGCATACCTTTGGGGATTTATACATTTCAATATCACGGCCTTTGCCAAATAATGAAATCTCAGGAAGCATTTTTATCAAGCTCTCGGGGTATCATATTAAACAGTGCATTCCTGTTGGTTATACCCTCACGTGCAGGAATGAAGTGTGATACAACACTGGAAAGGGGCGTCGTGGTGGTAATCGTAATTTAAAAGTTTAGTGTTGTGCTTTGGTGGTAACATGATCAGCGTGTACGCATAAAAGAGGATTGTTTCATACTTAAATGGCGTAAAATGTGAGATGAGAGCACACTGACGGTCCTCAGTTCTTGTTGGTAACGTGACAAAGTAAAGAGAAATCAGAGCCATTAAAAAAAAACCAAGGCGTGTACAACATATTAAATGTACGATCACTTTATATCCGTGTGTACCTGTTGTCCCCCTTGACCAGCACCAGACAATGCAAAGACTCACCTGTTTTCCAGAGGACGCTGCGATCCCCTGCCCGTCCATTAGTCGTCCCTGTTTTGTCATCCTTCCCCGGCTCCTGACGAAATTACTGTCCACACATCATTAGAAAAATCAAAGACCTTTAAGGCAAATGCTGAGGTGTTGGTGATATATCTACATAAATCCCTCTTGATATTGCAACTTATATGAAGGTTTGGTAGTTGGTCTTTGCTATGTGGTGGTTTTGAACTTGATAATCAAATCAGTGCAGCAGAGTAGCAATCCAATTCACAAATATATTAACTTCAAAAACAGGAGTCTACTAGTATGAAAAGTGTTACTTTGTTCACCACCTGTGTGATTTGCAGAATGGTAAGGGTGGATTACTGTACCTTTGGAAAATAAACCACTTAAAGACCCAATTAATGTTCTTGTGTGTGTCATAGACTCTTCCAAGACAAACCAGCAGGTACATTTACAAGTTTTTACAACTCTGCACTACCAGCCTGTGGCCACTAGTGGTCATCCATCTCTAACAAGTGATGCTGACTGCACTGATTGCGTTGCCTTCTGGGGCTGTTGGGCATGTTTTTGCTGATATGCAGCAACTTCTCACCTCCACCAGAAGCATGAGCGATGAGCTGGTTAAGAAAAGTGGCAGTTAACTTCACTCCGTTTACAGTAGCTTTTCCATCATTCACACAAGTATCCCAAAGAAGTATTTGTATTTTTATATGACTGATATGCACATCTATATGCTGTATGTAAAAAAAAAAGAAAAAATAGAAGAAAAAAAAGAATAATTACATATTCCAGAAAGTTAAAAGTAAACAAACAAAAGTGAACAACACAAACCGTTGATTAAGAATAATCGTGCATTAAAAACAAAATCAAAATCTAGCACTGAAACATAGAGCATCCAGTTTGTTCAATCTTATGATTATTATAGATCAGTTTGTGAATCACTGAATTTCTTTTCAAACATTATGGTTGAATGTAATGTTATTATAATTAGATTTTAAATGACAGTTCACAAGGCAACTACGTTTCACTGTATTGTATAATCAAACAAATACTGCCAATAAAAATTCTAATTGATTATTTTTGTTATGTTTTTTCTGACTACCCATCAGTTTCTGCAGTGTATACTTTGTGCAGTACAATACTGAAGACTGTTCGCGGTAAAGATATTTATACACAGGGGAAATACAGCGAACAATTGAGCTCTGCGATTGAGGCACGATGCAGCAATATCGCTTCATGATCGATCTGATCAGTCTGCACAGTGATTGCCATTTGAACGAAGTGCCCGTGAACGCAGCACGGGTTCTGGACTGGCCATCCTGAGTGACGCTGGCGGACTCCGGCTGTTTGCGTGTGTGTGTGTGTGCGTG
This sequence comes from Mullus surmuletus, assembly GCA_903171835.1. Lineage (NCBI taxonomy): Eukaryota > Metazoa > Chordata > Actinopteri > Syngnathiformes > Mullidae > Mullus > Mullus surmuletus. The sequence continues at coordinate 1,202,734 of CAESWR010000196.1, read as the reverse complement.
TGTGTGACACTGACAGATAAACAAACACGCTCTTTGCACGGTTCCGTGGACCCACAACCACTAACGGCGTCGGGACACGGCTCGGTTCGACGTGAGGGAGGGGGAAGAAGGCACCTTGGTTCGAAGAAGACGCTTCCATTGAGCGGTCACGTCACGTCCCGGCGGCTGAGGTGAGTTTGGTGCAAGTTGTGGCTAAAAAAAACTTCCCGTCAGGCACAGCGCGGCGGAAAGGAGCAAAACGGGCGGGAATGGAGACACGCGGACGCGCCGCAGAGCCCGGATCCACGTCGGAGCCCCGTGTGGACTGCGATATCTTCGGCTAATTGACTTTATTGTCGCGTACTGAGGGAAGCTAGTTAATTAGCCATCAAGAGGAGCGACCACCCACCGTAACACGAGCCACACACGCCCCATATAGACCGTGGACACCCGCCTTGGGGGGGCAGTGATGGTTAAAATTGTCCCACGTCACAGTAATAATAGCCCCTCGCCCCCCTGACCTCACTTGTTGCATCCCGGCCGGAGCGTGAGACGCCTCCTCCTCCACATAAGCCCCATTAATCGTCTCTTGTTGCGAGCAAATTGAATTTACAGACTGTCAGTTCGGATCTACACCCCCCATCCCCACCCCCAACCCCCCATGCTGTTGTTGTTTGTTTGTTTGTTTGTGTAGCTTCGGTTTACTCTGCTGTGTTTGTAAATTCAGCAGCTACACAATCAAACCATGCATTGTTGGCATAGATGGTGCGTTCAGGGTCAAGAGGCTCCCCATTAGTAAAACTGGGGCTGTCACGATATCAGATTTCCCCTGTCAAGATAACGATATTATCACGATATCAACACAAATTCAAATAATACTGTGTTTGTAAATTCAGCAGCTACACAATCAAACCATGCATTGTTGGCGTAGATGGTGCGTTCAGGGTCAAGAGGCTCCCCATTACTAAAACTGGGGCTGTCACGATATCAGATTTCCCCTGTCAAGATAACGATATTATCACGATATCAACACAAATTCAAATAATACTGTGTTTGTAAATTCAGCAGCTACACAGTCAAACAATGCATTG
>CAESWR010000196.1:1191140-1201493 GCA_903171835.1 Mullus surmuletus | reverse complement strand
ATTGTCGTGGGCTAAAAAATGTCAAGATAACGATATTATCACGATGTCAACACAAATTTAAATAATACTGTGTTTGTAAATTCAGCAGCTACACAATCAAACAATGCATTGGTGGTGTAGATGGTGCGTTCAGAGTCAAGAGGCTCCCCATTAGTAAAGCTGGGGCTGTCACGATATCAGATTTCCCCCTCACGATTGTCGTGGGCTAAAAAATGTCAAGATAACGATATTATCACGATATCAACACAAATTTAAATCATACTGTTTTTGTAAATTCAGCAGCTACACTATCAAACATTGGTGGCGTAGATGGTGCGTTCAGGGCCAAGAGGCTCCCCATTATTAAAGCTGGGGCTGTCACGGTATCAGATTTCCCCCTCACGATTGTCGCGGGCTAAAAAATGTCAAGATAACGATATTATCACGATATAAACACAAATTTAAATAATACTGTCATTGTAATTTCAGCAGCTACACGATCAAACAATGAATTGGTGGGGAAGATGGTGCGTTCAGGGCCAAGAGGCTCCCCATTATTAAAGCTGGGGCTGTCACGATATCAGATTTCCCCCTCACGATTATCGTGGGCTGAAAATGTCAAGATAACGATATTATCACGATATCACAAACATTTAAATGATACTGGTACAATCAATGAAATTAATCTTTAACTTTGTGATATTTTTCGTCTTTTGGCAGATTGATTACAATCAAAATACCCGCCTACGGTGGTATAAAGACAATGTGTAAACAGTAACTGTACAACTGCATTAAAAAAGCGCAATTACACGCAATAGCTAGATGAACTGATAAACAGATGTAAAACACTCACTGTTTTCAAGTGGCACTGGATCATTTACACAGTATTATCATATGCGCATTTATTAACCCGATATTGAAATGTCTTTTTTTTTAATACCACGATTATCTATATATATACACCGCAACAGCCCTATTTAAAGTGTTTCTACTTTCCTATAAAACGGGTGCATCGATTGTGTTTGTTTTTCTAATACTGCAATCTCTTCTGTGAATGCTCTCTTTGTCTTAGTTGTCATTATCCCTAATTCTTGGATGTGTTTTGTAGTTATTTTATTCATTTTCATTTATTTTATTCTCTCATCGTCATCTCATCCCTCCAGAACTGTTGTGACAACTGCATGCTGCATGTATGGTAGTTCTCTCATCATCCACCTCCAACTCCTCTGAACTGCAATGCATCCTCTAGACTTCAAGCGCGCATTTCGCCCGTCCTTGCATGCTTTTGCCGTGAATGTGGCGTCATGAGGGATAACTCTTTGGCAATGTCGTCCGAGAAGGACAGAAAGGTGCGGACAGACTACGCACGGGAGCTCCGGAGGCTGCGCGCAGAGCTGGAGGCCGAGCGGAGCCACAAGGAACGGGCCCGTGGACAACTCAGCGCAGAGCTCAGGCACCTTCACGAGGAGGCCGAGCGCAAACAGCAGAGGGCCGTGAGGGAGCTGACGTCTAAGCGTGGGGGCCAAAAACACAGCTGTCCCAGCGGAACGTGGCGTCTGCTGGACAAGGAGGTAGACGTTAAAGGCGGCGGCGGCAAAACACGCACAATCCTGGAGCGGCTGCTGCTGACGCTCTCCGAGAAGCTCGATGGTGAGCAGGGGGTCTATAAATTGCACCCCAGGCAGGAATTGGAGCTGGAGAAGGCCATCCTCTTGTGCCACCTGCTAGATGCCAAAGATGGGGTGGGGCGAGGTGGGCAGGGTGCTAGGCTGCGTCTCACAGAGACCTCGCCGAAGCAATGCAGCAGCAGTCAAACGGACCGCCGACTCACCTCCCCCGGGGGGTTGCCGCACAGCTCCCACAGCTCTGCCCTCTTGAAGAAGAGACCCCAGCAAGAGAAGCAGAATCGTCCTTCAGACGGGGACCCGGGCGCGGCTGACCCTTACACCCCTGCTGCGGCGGTGGACACCTGTTGGAGCAGCTCTCTAAAAATTTGCCACCCTCACGACACTCCCCATGCAGGGTGGGACGACCGGTCCGCCAGCTACGGCGAGTCCTCGGGATCCGATGAGCCATCGCCCTCTGACAGTAAAATGGAGGTGAGCAGCTTCGTATTTAAAAATTCATCTTGAAACGTTCCCGCTTTTACTGATTGAAGGGTATCGAGTGGGTACACAATTACTGCTAGGGGTGTCCCGATCCAATATTGATATTGGATATTGGTCCAATATCAGCGAGTATGAGTATCAGATTATATCCGCCTGCATATAGCAGTCCATTCCAGACTCCGCTCCAGCACTTCCATATGTAACCCAACACAAGCTTTGCCCCACAGCAATCACTAAACTATCCAATCACTAACTGTGCGAACGAATATCACTGTCAATCAATCTCACTGTTTATATATGCAGCTCATGAATTACTGTATTCAGTCCATTGCATCAGTCAAGTGACAATGACGACATACTGTGAAGCATTTCTCCAAATATATAAAATATACCCCCCAAACAAAAGATGTATTCAGCTGCTGTAACAGAGGAAAGAACAAAAAAGCTGTTAACATTATTACCATTGCAATTCCATCTCCGGTAAAACAAAAGTAGCTCATTCTGCAGCCCTATTATTCACAATTGTAATATAGGATACTCATGGTTGGCTGAAAAATTCTGATTATTGGTTGTTCTCAAGAGTTATGGATGTGCGAGAGGGTGAAATCTGCAGCATGTGAGTCGAGAGGAGGGGCTCGTGTGTGTTTATGCCTCTTGTTAGAGTGGCAGAAGTGGGTCGGTCTGCTTCTCCAATCTCTTAAATTTTGTATCAAGTTTTCACAGAGGAAATTGAATAAGTAAGCAAAGCCCGAAGTGTATCCAAACAGCAATAACCTTGCAGCCCCAGAGCTGATTTATGTTTGCTGTGCCGCACTGCTAATGCATTTCAGCTCGCTTGCGGGTGAAGTGAGGTTGTTTTAGGGTATTCAAGGGTAAAACCCTATTTCCGAACCAGAACAGACTGGAGCACCCCAGTTTCCTGAGAGATTGCAGACTGCAAGTCATTTTAGCTGCGGTATTTGATTGTGCATCCTGTTTTTTTCCAATTTCCATCTAACTATTGTTCCTTATTCTCTTTTAACTTATCACTTTAAAACGGCAAACCTTCACAATATTGAAAAGTGAGGCCCTGTTTTGTAAACCTATCACATCTTATAATACCTGTATAATAGTGTTTTGGCTATACGGACTTCCTCTTGAAGGGAAAGCATGAACTTGGGATTTTGTTTCCTGCCATATTGCAAAACATGAGTTTGTTTAAGCAGGAAGATGACCTGAAAGGAAACCAGCGAAAGGATAAAACAAAAGAGCTGTGAAGAATTCATGATACTGTACAGCAGGTGTGTGTGTGTCAGGATTTCCCCACTGACGATATAGTGCACGGCTGTTGTGCTCCTCGATCCATTTGTCTACGTTTGTTTTGTTTGGCATTGGGCAGCTTTTCCTGCCTGGATGCCTTTTGTTTTGTTGTTTGTGGCTCTGCAAGATTTTGTAATATTTATCGCAAGTGTGCCTCTGCGCGCTCGATGAGGGGAGTAGCAGTGTGTCTCACATGGTCAGTGTGTTTTAAGCAAGACAAGACGCTGGCAAACCGAGCGGAAGAAAAATAAAAAAAAGTAGTTATTGGAGTTCTTCAAGCTTAAAGCCATGGTCTTGTGAGCACAATGTGACAATCATGACCGGCAGCTTTCTGATGAGGTTCCTGACGTTTGTTTCTTTCTGGTGTGTCTTGTTTTTGGTCTCCATAATACTAATTGCTAACTTAAACAATAGAGGTGATTTTCACAGTGAGCCATGATAATGTGACATTTTTTGCCGTGCTAGCAGGGCACCAGAATGCCAAGACAGTGAGGGGAAATGTCTGTTTTTAGCTTTGTTGTACCCACCCAGGGATTTTCAGTGACCTTTACGAGAACAGAAAGCCTCCTGTTGCACTTCAACAAAGCGACTCCACTCCAAAGCCACGGCGAGCTGCGTGAGTGAAACAAATACAAATCGGCTCGACGGGAGGTTTTCAGAGTAAAACCTTTTGTAAAAATCATGCATTTAGACATGGTCACCATGACAACAAAAGTAAGAATATATACTTTATGGCATCATGTGATATTGGCTGATAGCTCGAGCGGTTGCAGTATGGAAATAAACATAACTTGACAAGCGGCCAGTGCTTCTCCAGCTGTAGCGCCCGACTATTTGCTGTTGCCACCTGAATTGATGATAGTTGGAACGTCTCCAGCTTGCCAGCCACGGTGGCTCACCGCATGACCACAGAAAAACAAATCAGGAGTTAGATTTACTGGTGTGTAGTAATGCAGTGGTTTAATAGCGATGGGAAATCCTGGCCACTTCCTTGTAACAACATGGCTGCGGAGCGATAAAATAGCGCTGATATGATGGAAGATAGGCTTTTGGTGTGTAAAAGGATCACAGTTGTCACCTTTTTCGCCACCTTGGAGCCTTTATACAGCTGTCCCTCTTTAAAAAATCCCCCTGTTGTGTAAATAAACATCAAACAGTCTGGCCAAGTTCAAATGAGTTTAGTCTAATACGTAGTAGTCTAATGATACGTTTTTGATGATTTCAATAACTTCACAAATCTCAACTATATTCAGGCTGCTGCTTCAACAGTTTTTGTTTGATTTTGCTGGAATTATGATGCAGATCAGATAATGATTTTTCATGTTTTGCTCATCAAGATGGAAGAATTGCATTGCCTGCCTTGAAAAAAAAAAGCTTCCGTTGCAGGTTAAACTGCTGCAACACCAGTAACTCTCATTATCTCGTCAGGCGTTTAATTAGTCTCCCCCGTGCAGTAAAACATTAGAATTAGTCTGGACTGGACACACTTGTTCCCCTGACTGCCCGTCCGCAGCCTCCCTCTGTTGCAGTGTGCTGCCTCTCGAACAATCAATAGGGAGCCAACATCATTCCAGCGTCATCTCCATGGAAACGAGCTCCAGTCGCCCTAATGATTGGGCCCCGTCTCAAAGCCTGCTTTTTTGTGATAGGACGACAGAAGCAGTCCTCCCTACCCCCTCCTCGCAGCGACACTCGCCGTCTTACACACACACACATTTTTCCCTTCGTCCTCTTTCTTCACCTTTATGGCGCCGTGATGGGATTAAGCAGCCTTGTCGAGCCTCATCGCATCTGGATGAAAGCAGTGAGACGCGGCAGCATCCATGAGGACGGGCCGCCAACGGGGGAGTGAAAACACAGCGCACGTCTCAGGCTCACTGAGGGAACGAGGACCGGAGTGGAGACCTGTTAGTGAGATCGCTCTCACGTTTTTTTCCTCTCCATGGCGCGTGTCTTCTTGTTTGCTATTTCAGAGCGGGCCTGCGCGCAGTGTTTCAATAATACTTAGCGCGAGAGACGCGGAATGGGCCGCTTTTGCTCTTTTCCGGACAAGCACCCGCCGTCAGCTGCCGTCGAAAAACCACAGCGGTGAGGCATGAAGAGGCTGCCAACGTCTGTGTTGTGAGTAGGACTCTGAATCTCGAGTCTTTAATGAGCTCAGAAGCGATCACAGCGCACTCACGGATGCTAACAGGACCATGACAGTCAGTGAATTCGCATCAGAAGCCAAAAATATGTAAGATCCCTTTGGAGCCTGATTGTCCTCATTTTGGAAAACGTCACGTCCACCGTGGGGATAGAAGACACCTCGTGACTGGTTTATCTTATAACAGTCTTGAAATGGACTGTCGCTGCAAAAAGGTATTCTTATGCGAGGAACTAGACATCCAGTGCCGCATTTTTAGTGTAATTTATTAGACTTTTCTGTCAGCTCACTAACAATGATGGCGATGCTTAGCTTGGTCTCAGACAACTCACTACGTCTGTAAAACCCACTTCTGCTGACAAACTGTTCAAAAGCGGAGCACGGTGACATCTTTATAATTCCGAAGTCTCCCCGCCACAGCTGATCCTTGTAATTCTCCCCCGTCCAATGAAAAGCCCGACATGGCTTTGTCTCGGCCGAGCACCCCGTTTGGTCGCATCGATCCTATCTGCGCTGCTTGACTTTGACGGAGAGTGATGTACGACCTGTGCACTCGGCCCGAGCAGCCCGAGCCGCCGTCTGGGCAGGTGGGGATGGAGGAGCGGCGCGAGCGTCCCGAAGCTCCGGCGCGGACGCAACAAGAGTTGAGGAGGTCCGAAGAGCAGGGTAACAAGCAGCGCGGGAGCACAGACAAGGCAGTGGCAGCCACGGCGAGCATCACGTCAACGTCACTGTTAGGAAAGAGGCACCACTCTCTCTATGCCAACCTAAACGGTTTTGAAGCAGAAGGCATCCGTAAGGTAGGTATTTCGGCATCTGCCAGTACCATTCTTGATGGGTGACAAAGCGTGAAAAAGTTTCCTGCTTCCTCTGATCCCTCAAGCTTTCAGCATGTGACAGGATTGCTAAGATATTTATGCGCCGTTAGAATTCCTCGCTGACAAACGTGCTGTCACATGGTGATTGCTCCTGAGTGTCGCAAAACTTGTGTGTGCAGCACATCTTTATCTGGGACAGTGCTGCTGTCATGGAAACAGTCAGCTAGCAGGTATTGTGCCAACTATAGTGACCTTGTCCCTATTTTCACACCTCTGCACATCCTGTTAGGAAACAGAAGATCTAGTTAATGTTGGTCAATTGAAAATCAATGCCGAACCTGCGGGACTGCTGGATGCTCATGGAGCTTGTACGATGAAAGACACAAGGTTGGAATGGCATCCTGGTGGCATGAATGAATTTTTGGATTCTGCCAATTGTAGAAGAATTGATTGTTGTAATAGCGCATCAGAAAGTAAAGCACATAGGCATGCCCTCAGCTCAAGACTAAAAACAGACACGTGAAGGTATCATGTGGAGAGCCCTTGGGAACTGAATTTAAATTAAATATCTCCCAAAATGAAAGATTGTTATTGTTAGAAAAATGTTATTTGATATCACGGTTTACATTATAGTTCCCCAATGCTGAATTTACAAATATGAGTAATTGATAATGGTGCCAGCACCGTTAGAGTTTATTGTACTCAAACTGCACTATATTGGATGTACTGTATATTCGATAATTTTTCCATGACACATTGTATTTTTTTCTTTAATTCCTTTGTCTGATGGTTAGAGAAGTATTTTTGGGCCACAGCTGTATTCAGGAATGGGAGGGAGCAAGATTTGTGGCTGTGTTACCTACCCCCACCACTTCATTACCCAACCACCATAATTATGGTTTAGTTAAAAAACGCCAATGAACTGTCACCACACAACCTGGGAGAAGATCTGAGACCACAGATGCTGAGAGTGAGAATTAAATGAGGCATTAGGAATGATTATTATTGGCCGTTTCAGACTGTTGGGGGTTGGTACTTTCAGCGGGGGGTTGTCACTCTTAGGTTCTTGTTTATAATCACACAATTACTTTGCAGTGGGGGTACGGAGACTGCCCTTTTGTGTGCTTATCCCCAGTTCCACCCATAATTGATGAGTTTCTCTGAATGATGGTTTTGGGTTTTACAAGAATGCTGTGAATAAGTGTACTCAGCCATTTAAAAAGGCAAGGTAGAGAGGAAGTCGCCTTGCAGCCGACATGAAGTGGGTGAAAATGTCACCAGAACGTTATTGTCAACTCCCACATGGATTGGGTGGGCTATAATTATAGTATATGGGAAGATGGTTTTATTATGCAAGGGATTGCGTAAGTATAGTTTTCTATATTTGGATGATTCATGATTCAGGGAGCAGCAGTTGTTCCAAGTTTTTGTAGCTCTTTGTCTGATTTATTGAGCTGAAAAAGTATCTAGATTTAGGTCACTGGTGAGACGGAACTGGAGGGTTGATAAAGGTGTGTGTAATGTATCAACTATTTAACTGTAATTGATATTTTTATTACAGCAGTGTGTCAGGCGGGGCTTGAATTATGTTAATTATCTCCGTAGGTTCACCGGGCTTTACAGCGCTTCATAGAGCGGTTCATCTTTTCGCCCCCACAAAATGCTCAGCCCCGTGCGACAAAGATAGTTAGAAACCTGCTAACATCGTGGTTTGGTGAACATATTAGAAAATTAGGCAGCAAAAATGACTAGATATTTCCCTCGAGAGTTGTCTGGAACAAAAACAACTGGATATTGAATTTCATTGTGGACAAAGACAGGACTCCGAATGAATGATAATGTTTCTGCCTAACCGCTGCATGTGTAGATATATAACGTTTTGGAAACAGGTTCAAAAGGTAAAGAACAACCCCCCCACCGCCCCACAACACACACATACACACACAAAAAAACTGTTTATACATCTTTTGAGTTGTATCTGACTGGTGAGAATGCAGTGACAGTAAAATCCCCCTAAAGCCTGTGGCCTGAAATGAACTGCAGACGATGCAGTTGTGCGGTTTGCATCTTAATCCGTCGAGTGATACTGATGTGGTTGTGACAAACATTTTAAAATATTATAAGTCATTCCTATCGTGTATGTGGCTCAATCTGCATTTTATTTGCCTATGCCTTTGTCGCTTGAAGACATGCACAGCTCTGGTGTGTGGTACATTACAGTACAATACACAGTCTGCAAAAGAGACCAATACAGAAACTCCCTGCAGTAAACCTTATTCTGCTGCTGAGAGAATGCTAGTGTAAACCAGGGATTATTTTTGAATGTTTTGGTACAATTTTGGTATTCAAGCGGCAATGTCTCGTTTAATTCCTTGGAAAAGCTTTATCAGTCGGTGGGCGAAAATGACACAAAGCAGTTGTCATAGTCGTTCTTTCCGCCTCATTGAGAAGAGAAGCAGGGTTCCTCAGAGGGCTTGGGAGCTCGGCGAGTGTGTGGTCCTCTGTGGTCCACGCTGCAACACCTGTCTGGATACCATATGGCCGCCTCCCTACTGAGTGTTAGCTTTACACTCTGTGAGCCCGAAATGGAGCCGCAAAGAGATCACTTTAGAGAGGGTTTTTTGTGTGTGTGTTTTGATTGGCACATTGTTTAGCTGTGATCACATTAATGCCACCAGAACTAAAGACCTCTCATGTTGTGCGCCGCACCTGAAGACCTTCATCTCGGGCTTAGGGTTTACTGTGGCGTTGCAGGAGCGTGACCATGGCAGAGATTTATGTACGAACTTAACCTCAGCCACTTTAATTCAGTTCAATTTTAAATTCACAAGGTGTGACTGACATCTCGCTGATGGTAATTATTGATCACAACTATGGGCCGGGCCATGCCTTTACTTCAAGTGATCCTGTTAGCTGAAGCGTTTCCTGCCTCTAAGGGGGCGTGTGCCTTTTAATATAGGCTCTGCTACCCTGTCAACATGTCCGGCCCCCTGCTGTGGATATAATGACACAATGGATTGTCTGTAGCATTTTCTGGGGAGCCACTCTATCACTTACCACTCACAAATGTTGCTTAGCAAGGGCGCCCATATTGAAAGCCAACTTCCGGAGATGTTTAATAATCTCAGTAGAAGGCATCGGAATACTGTATGAAATATTGGTGGAACATGTTGTGTTTGAGGGAGTTTTCTCTCAGAGACGGACCACAGGGGTGGAAGTTGATAGCTTTAATCTCTCTATGGGAGCAGTATTTTACTTGCTGCACAGTCTCCATTTCGGCAGGTTCCTCATTTACCTGTATTTCTTTAGAGCAGCAAGCGAAACCACATTGCTGTACATTTGATGTCATACTTAGATTTACACTATATTTACATGTGTTCTGTTCACAAAAGATAAATGTGATAAACGTAATGCCCACAGTTTTTTGTAGCTTCTTTGGAATTTCAAATCAAAAATCCCCTTAATTATTATTTATTTATATGTGTTATGTCTGTCTGATTCTATATTGCTTCCCTTTGTCCTGACGGCTCCGCCTCCGTGTGTCTGTGCATATCCATATGACGATGTCTTATTGGCCTGCTAAGTTATGAGTTGTGAATAATTGATAAAGAGTGTGAGGCGCTCTCTGGGGTATCAGCGGTCTCACCAGCTCTCGGCACAAACGTCACTGTCTGGCTCTGACCGTCTCTTCGGAACAGGGGTCAAACGCTGTGTCAGCTGTCACATTCGCCTCCAAACCATATTGTATACAGAATTTAGAGATATATCCCTTAGTTGGGGTCCTTTGGGATTAACAACACAGAATACATTATCATACTTAGATTTTTTTCCCGTATTTAAAATTAAAATTTACGATATATCAACTATTACCTAGGAACATAATTTGCATATCTTGCACAAGGGGGCAAAGGAATTCGTATATTATTCAAGCCTTACCTATCAGTGTTGGTCCTTAACCTTAGATAGGGAACATTTACATGGGCTTTTTTTTTTTTTTGCCCGA
>CAESWR010000196.1:1178351-1191097 GCA_903171835.1 Mullus surmuletus | reverse complement strand
ATGTTCATCTCTTTTTTTTTTGCTGTGTTTGACTTTTTTATGGCTTTACCTCAGGCTTCAGATAATGGAGAGGGCGCCTGGCTCTTTGTATATTTAGTAACCTGCATCCAGGCTTTCGTTGTTATTTGGTCTTTGGGCCAAGCTCTGGCAAGATTAAAATCATGATTACCTGTTTTCCCCTTCACAACAGGAAATTTTTTTTTCATTGCCCGGAGCAGACTCATTTTGTCAATCCACTGAATGTCAGGAAAGGTCACTCGGGCCCTTTATTACCAATAGTGCCTTTTACTAGCAGTGTATTCATTGAATGGGATTTGTACAGGTATGTTATAACTTGACACTGCTCCATGTATGTCATAGACTTGCTGACATCATGACACCCTGCTGTCCTTTTTTAACACTGTGTGTGCCATTAATGGTTCAAGTAGATGACCTTGTTCTACTCAGTTTTTCCACTGAATGAGCTGAGCTGCCACAAGCCTACATGCTCAGTGTTGGAAGATACATTGTAGTTTTTATGGATGGCTTTAATTGTCTTATTTGCTTTCTGCCTAATTTTTTGCAAACACCACAGGAAAGTAAAAAGGTCGTGCTGGTAGAACAGGATGAGTACAGGATGGGGAATTCCCAGTGTTCACCAAGAATCCGTCTGTACATTGTAAACATCCCAGGGGAATTTTCAGGTTTATCAGTCTGTGCAGGGTGATGAGATGCCGGCTGTGGGCGGGGGGCGGCAGTGACGACAGTGATAGAGTAGGAGGAGTGATTTTTGGCAACATCGGAAGTGGCGAAAAGGCCCTTGTGTGGCTGCTTGGATGCATTTTTTCAATTAATTCTTGGCACTTCCATTTCCACTTCCAAGTGTATAGTAGCTCGCAGAGGTCAGTGCAATCTGCGGAATGAAATTGGCAAAATGCTGTTCAGGCATTTGTCATTTGCTCACTTGTTTTCATTAAAGCTCCAGTTAACAAAGGACTATTTAACTCGAGTCACATGTGGCTTTTAATCCATTACAGCAATATCATATATGCACCCAAATATTCCCAGATGCTACACCATTCTGTTCCATTTTCTCTCTAATATTGCCTTCCTCCACAAGGTAAATAGATTATCTGAAGCCATTTCAAAGGAGACCTATTGTGTTTGACCACAAATGAAGTTGTTGCGGGGCATCATAGTGGGGGGTTGTAATACATATGCAATTTCCTTTGTCAGGATTAATGGTTATATTCTTTTGAAGCTGTCATGGTTTGTCCAGTTGACGACATATAGTGGCAGAAACAATTCATCCCCCCAACGTTGTGCCTGCCATATCTCCATTTTCTGCTGACACCGCACTAAATGGAATAATTTGGCATTGTCCTGCTTCTGCCTGTCATTTTGGCTTTTAAATAGCCAGATGTTCCTTGCACTTCTAACACCTTAATAAACCACCGGAGCCCTGGGGGATAGTGCCGTTTTGTATTGTTGGAGCCTGAGACAGTGAAGTAGCCGGCAGTCTAGTATGGATTTTAATTACTCAGTCGCTCAAGCAGTGTTGTAATGGCACAGTAAGAGCAAAGGCAGACAGCTTCAAGACATAGAACTTAACAATGAGGTCCAAGTGTTAAAATCGCTATGGGTATTCTAAATGGGATTTTTTTTTTAATTATTATTGGTCATTTTGTAACCAGCGTAGACTCACCTTGAGCTATGAGGTTGTAAAAGTATGGTATATGCTGTCCTGTAGCCTGTATTTTATGAGCCTTGTTTGAAGAAAAACCTTTATAATCTTAATGTCATGAAGAACTAACTAGACTTCCCATAATTCTAACAGCAATGTCTGTAAATGGTGGAGTGCATTTAGAAACGCTTCATAAACATGTTGATAACTAGAATACAAACTGTACCACACAGCATGAGATTAATACACACAACAAAAACTGCAATATCAAGAGACTTATACACATTCTAAACTCTGGTTCCAAATGGAATGTTTCATACACAAAGTTTACATAGGTTACCAAGATTGTCTCAATCTAAATGCTAATGGGATGTGTACTCATGCCTGCTAGCCTCACAGATGCTAAAAAAATAGTTAGCATGTCTTTTATGCCGACCTCCAAATTTGGATCATGCATGAAATCGCTGCTGGCGTAACAGATCAATTAGTCCATTGCTTCATGGAAACACGCTGTGGCATATAGATGCATTTTACACACCTGATATATCTGACATCTATGGAAGGGCAGAGGCACTAACAAGCATTTCCAGACAGCACATTTTTATTTTTGCACAACCTCACCCAAAGGACGTTTGCATTAGAAGTGGTAGGGGTGTATTGCTGGACGCCCTGGGGGGAGAAAAGGGTTATCTTGTGTTCCCTCTTTGTTCTCTAACGCCATAAGAGAGACCCCCTAATCTGTCACCGTCAGGTACCCCCGGGGAGAGGAGTTGTGATGAATACAGGAGGGGATTTGAGAGGACACTTAAGAGGGCTTCTTCATGACTTATATATGAGTATGGCATAAGAGCTGCTGTACATAGAATACCTCGGGCCACAAACAGCTTTTTGAAGCGCTTTGTGGTTCTTTGCTGTGTAGTTTTTGGATGCAGCTGCTTCACTGACTATAATCAATTCCGAACACAGGCACGGGAAGGGTGTTATATAAAAGTAACACGTAGGGCATTGGAGACAAGCATTTTGGAGCAAAATTCATGTAGAATTTTTTTTTTTTTAAATGAGACAGTAAGATAACTTTGTGTAGTAGTAGGGCCAAGTGAAAACAGCAAAGAATGTTTGATCGTAGAAAATGTCTCAAAATAGATCAACTGCAACTTTTTTCCAGGTTTTTTGAGATGTTTGACAGCAAAGCAGTTCAAGAAAATCCATGAGGTGGAATTAGACCTAAGGGAATCAATGATTGCCTGAAATTGTCCATGCCAGTGCAAGGGACAGCCATTCCCAGTCTGGCTGTAGTTATTGTGTTTCTTGCCTTTGCTGGTCATTAAAACTGAGTTGGAGAGACATTTCTCAGGTGGTTGTCTGTATAGGAGGAGGCCTACCCCCCCACCCCCATTCCCTCCTCCTCCTTCATTATTGCCGAGAGCAAGGCCTGGATTAATTAACCCACTTTCTCAGATTCAGCAGACTGCCAATCCTCTGAGTGACGTTGCTGAATAAAACCCACTAGCAGCATTTGAAGAATACGCTTTTGTAAATATTAAAACTGTAGTTTTCTGTGAAGTCAGGGTAAATAACTGCAAGGATGGTCTGTCCCCTCTCAGAAATTATATCAGGGAAGTGAAGGGAACTGTTTCTGGTAGTACAGAAACATTAAGAGTTGTGGTTATCATATTGCAAAATTTCCACATATCCCTTTTTCCATCCAGGCACAGGCATTTGTGGTAATGGCAGAAGAAAACTTGTCATCCAGATAAACCAAAACAAATACGTACTTTTATATTGCAATATGTTCCAATCTGCTAATGGTATAGTAATTCATGCATAGATGAAATGCCTAAGTAGCAGACCTTGGCTCTAGTAATACAAATGTGGAATCTGTGGGCGGAAAGGACAGCGTCCCACAATCACAGACTCTAGCTTTCATACTGCCACCTCAGTCATCACATCCAACAAAGACCAAACCGTGGTAAAGCATGTGTCTGTGTGTAAGTCTGTTTTTGTCTGGGAGTCTCCGTGGAGGCTTATGGTAGTGGGGAGGGGGGTCTCTAGCTGTCAGCAGAAAATGCTGATGTTGGGGTTTTTCTGCGAAACCAGACTGTCGACATTTCCATATGCCTTACAAGAGCTCAAGGAGGATTCCAGACAAAAGGATAATCTGGTCTGACCTTATGAATATGCAAAAACGATCCCATATAATTAATTAGCTTCTGTAAAAGCTGTTGATGGGCAAATAAAGGGAATTCTTCTGTCAAAAAAATATTTATAAAACCTTCTGTATTTTATTTGTATAGTCAGTTGTGGAAATAAAAAGGGACTTGAATCTTCCATTTTCACCTGAAAAATTGAGAGACATATTCAGACTGTCCCCAGCCACTTAAATTGTTCCTTTAATGCTATTCAATTCAGTGAGCTGCTCATATCATTTGACCATAAAAACTTAAATGAGATTCAAATGACTTTCAGGAAGCTTTTCACTACAAGGTCAGTGTGATACATTGGTACCAGCACCAGCTGGGTTGCCAAACTGTGACAGCAATTAGAGGGCAAATTTAGTGGTTGTATTTATAATTTTAAGGATGTGTAGTGTAAATAGGAACAGCAGCTACTTCAGCCATGTCGGGTGTTTTTTTTTGTTTTTTTGTTTTTGCATTCCTCTATCCCTTATACAGAAGTTTTAGTCTATTTTGGGAGCATCTCTTTTCCATCTATTTTTTTTTCCTATGGCTGTTGCCAGAGCATTTTTTGGTTTTCACTGCACTATGTGGGTTAAAGCGTCTGACAGCGAGAGCTTGCCTGCACAGCTAGCCGCTTCAGAGAACAGAAAGTACTACTTTGTAAAAATTTGAATCGCCAAGAGTGATTGAACTCCACTTCAAAGCGGCAGAGTGCAGTGTGAGGGATGAAAATCTCACTCAGAGGTTTCTTTTTTTTCTCTGCATAGAATATTTCACACACCAACAATCAGTACAGGCATTAAGCTCTCATCCAAGAGCTCACGCAGCAGATCAGCCTTACAGGGCAATGATAGGTCCCTGTGATTTTGGCTTTGGTTGTGCGGTTCATTTTTAGAAAGGCTTAATCACGCTTTAAGTTAGGAGGGAGACATATCTGCTCAGTCAGTAGAAGCTTCATGGTGAAGTTATTAGAAGTCATTGCTGTTTGGAAACTCAATCAAATATTTATAAAGATTAAAAGGTTTGCAACCATTGTACAGAGGTGTTTTGTAGACGTCTGGCAGCGAGTTGTATCCCTAAGTTCTTTAATCAGGACTCCCTTTATGTGCCTGATTGTTTCAGACAGATTCAGACGGTGCAGAGGGAGATGGCTCCATTAGACCTGCCCTTGCCCTGCCCAAGGCACAGGCTCTCCTGACAGACGCTTGCATAGAGACCCCTGCCCTCCTGCTACTGAGTTACATCTGCCTTGCTCACCGAGCCAGGCCAGTGTTCGCTGAAACCTGCTGAATGCTAATAGTTTTGCCTCGAGTGGACCCCACCACCTGCAGCCCCTTTTCTCTCATCGCAACCACAGTGTGGTGTTTAGCTCATACGAAGCCGGCATTACCTCATTCCTAGAGAAGACCCTCTGGTACATTTCAGTATGATTCCCAGGGAACAATTACAACACATGGATGGAGTCCAAGATCATTAGAATTCGAATAGAGGGAGGCAAAGGCTGAGTTCACTTTGGCTGGCCTTCCTCAGAGGTGATTGATTGGGCTTTAGCATCATCGTCCTTAGAGGAAGACTGGGACACTGGGACCAGATGAATCCCCTAAATGATGGCAAAATAACTCAAGGACATCAAGCTACAAAGCTAGAGGCTGTCTTTTTATTTTTGTATGTAGAGATAAAAGAATAATTGCTGTGCATCAATCTCACAACACCAGTGAGAGAGAGGTTTCCACGCTTCAAATGTGACGTTTCACTCCATTACTCAAACCTTACTCAATCTTCTTAAATCATACATCGCCCTCATTTTGTATTCATTGGGAAATATGTTACTTCTGAGGTAACTGACTGCTCTCTTTGTTAAATATAAAATCCTGATAAAATATCAATATGTTGTCAATCTTGCTGGTGCGTCACAAGGAGGAAAAAAAAATAACACTCCAAAAAGTCATAAAATGCAAGATATATATCACACCAAGATTGCAGAATTTGCAGCATCCTCAGAGCCCTTAAAAAATCAAAATTGAAAAATTAATGCACCATCCACAGTTTCTCTGCGCACCCTAATACATCATCTTAAATGGACGAGTCTCAAATGTATTACAGGATTAAAGACCTGACCACAATGAACTCCTGCATTGACCCTTCCTGGGGGATAATGGAACTGAAATTAGCAGCACAATTGCTGTCTTTACATTATATATGGAAATTAAAATACCCCCAAATTTGAAATAATCTGCAGCAGTCAGAGGCATTTTTATAGCTTTCTAAAATGGACAAATAAAGCAAAGATGCATAAGTACAGAGATTTTGTATCCCAAATACAAAAAACAATTTACAACTAACCAACTTTTACCAGTAATTTGTTTGTCCAAAACCCCCCAGTATTTTCTCTCTAAAGTGTTGTTTTAGAGTGTTCCCCAAGAGAGCTGTTATTTTTAAGGTCACTATACACACTGGCTCTGGTCCCCTATTGATTAGAAAGGTTGTCAATAAAACACCTTTTTTTTGCAGACACTGTCAAGGTGTTGTCAAATCTTTGCTTTGACTGCAAGGTTGTCACAACCAAATTTAGACAGTGCTGAGGAGTCTTGAAAATACGCGTCTGTGCTTTAGGAACAGCCTGTTTGTGCATTCGTACCCTCAAAACATCCTGGTAAATGTGGCTCCTCTAACTGGATGCTTAAAAAGAACGCCCGGTGTTTCCATCACAATAGAATCAGAGGACACGAGGAGGAACCTCATCTGGTGTTTTAGTAAACAGCCGGTCATTAGTGTTGACTTAAGTAACAGGTACGGTTCCATTAGGAAGCCTCCACGGAGCCACCACATCACCCATCATCCCCATTCACCAAAGCAATGTAATCTCACAAGCACCAACATCATTTCAGGAGACCACATGACTTTTATACTGTTCCATGTTATTGGTAGGGACAATATATTAGTTTTTCTGTGTCGTTATTGTGGCAGAAGACCATTTCAGGTCAGTAATGAGATCCCAGGAGCATTACGGGGACATAATTGAACACATTTGAGCAGGTTTCCTGGTGTCTCACATGTGGAGCCATCTGTGTTTTGTCCACATGCTGAGATGCTCTGTACTGTAGTCTGCCTTTGGAGAGACACCGCCTCTATTCATCTGTCAGGGTGCCGAAGCAGCTGGTGGTAACGAGTGTTGAACATGATCCAAGCTGGTCACAGGTAGGACCAAACGGCATACCTCTCTCAACAGGCAATTGCTGTTTTTCATTGCGCGGCTAAGGTGTTTCTGACGGACAAGAATCATTCCCAGTACCTCCAGTTTATCTGCTTACCCAGTTAGTCCATCTACACCTATTGTTCTGTCCATGCGAGTACTCCAAAGTAAAGTCTGAGGCATTTGACGTCCCTCATCAGAGACAGACCCACGTGAAGATTTGAACGATTCAAGGCTCCTCCACCGCAGACAATAAACAGCCACGACAGTCTTGATCACCGCATTGACTATGTGCCACGTTGACCGTCTGCCACATTGACTGTCTGCCACGTCCAATGCTGATTTGTTTAGCTGACGCTTAAATAAGAGCTTACAAGATAACTAAAAGGCCATCACAACTGGGTGTAATTACTAAACATGCTGCGTGTTCAAATGGATCATTTGATATCGTGTGTCCTATTTCTTTTTCCTTTCAGTCAAGCAGATCATCAGACTATTCATCTTTAAATTATTTTTGGCATGCAGTTAACATGTAGTTTTTTTAACCATGCAGTGATTATGAAAATGAAATGGTGAAAATGTTGAGAAATAGAAAATTAAAGAAAGTGATGAGGTCTAATGTGAGGTGGTGATAGCAAAGTGACTCCTTGTTGTTCCTAACCTTCTACTCACGGTGTGGTGTGCGAGCAGAGTTGTCCTTCCTCGTATGCTGAGTAAGTCGGTATAATAGATGTGCAGAGCTTCAGTTGGCTGATTGAGTCGGTCTAATGAAAAGCCTTTTCAATGGGCTGTCATCTGTCAGCCATCATTAGATAGCGCTATGCAAACATTGGCTGACAGCACACGGACGCTTTTTGTTTGCTCAGAGTCGGCACACGGTTCAAGAGGCACTACGGAATTCATGTTTTTCATCTCGGGAAGCACCGGTAGCCCCTTTTTTCACAAAACCATTTATTCTTTGCCAGTGCAGTTGATTTATCTTCCATCCACTTTCACTGTGCTTGTTTTTCAGAACGGTACAGATTATGGGTTTCTGGTCCGCCAGAATTCTGAACTCTTGCGAGCTCTCGATGAGCTGGAGAAGACTTGCACTACGCTGAGGGAGGAAAATGGCCTGCTGGTAAGGCTAAAAATAACACTTTGTAGTCTTGACTGAAAGCTTCCTGAAAAGTAGGCCAGAAGCAGAGACCTAACAAAATGTTTCAATGTGTATTGTTTTACTTAAGCTCCTGTTCTGGTATTCTGTATTCAGATAGCAGACTCTTGGAGAACTACTAGTTACCCCCCCCCTTCCCAGTATAAATGTTTTCATGACTACCTTGTTAGGCATTGCTGTGTTGGCATTTGCTGCAGGCATTGTGTGGTAATGATATTTGTTCCCCACGTGTGTTTAGCGGAAGAGCAGTGCCCCAGAGACGGAGGAGAAGGTCAGGCGGCTGAGGAGGAAGAACACAGAGCTGGCTGTTCTCGCGAAGAGGCTGGAGGAGAGGGCTCGAAAACTGCAGGAGGCCAACCTCAAAGTGGTATAACCTCGCAAATAAAATGCCTCTGATACACAACAGTCTTACCCCGGAGTCTGGGAATGACTCATTGTGAGAGAAACGCCATTCAGATAATCACATCACCATAAAACTAGTTGAATAATAGTTCTCAATATAATGAAAAGGAGCCTTGTTGAAGGAGTCCGGCACCGTGTTGAGCAGTTGTGCATTCTAAGAGTGTCTGCAAAGTTTTTGGGATAATATTAAAGGACCTTTTGCTTTTTTTATGTAGCCATTAAGTTACCCTGCAAAAAATAAGGACTGAGATCCATAACCTTGCCAGCTAATCGATGTACAGTCTCAATGTTTTGAAAATAAAATCTATTGCAAGTTGTGCTAGCCAAAGTCTGTGGAAGTATATTCCTCATTTCCCCCCTCTGAGTGATACACTGCAGATATACAAAAGATATATTCATGTGTTGTTTGCAGGTAAACTCGCCATCGCTGATGAGGCCAGGGTCAGTGGAACAGTATAAGAGGGCATTTGCCCGTCAGCGAGCGCGTGACCTTGCCCAGCATGCTGATGCACTGTTGTCCAAGGACAAGGAGATCGCAGCCCTGCAGCAGGAGTGCAGAGAGCTGGAGGCGCGTTTGGGCACCACCAAGGTATTTGCAACACAATTCCTCAACAACTACTTTCATGAAGTTAGATTGACTTGGTGATACACATGGTATGTTATATTTGCTTTTCTTATTATTTAGCATAACTGTAGCTCTTAATCAAAGTTTGTGCTCCAATGACTTCCCCTCACACCGCCACTTCTAAAGGCCCTGAATGACACAAGCTCGCTCTCTGCTGGACAACATCAGTACTGCTCATCCTCAGTCCCAGATAAGCCCATATTATAAAGGCTGCGTCACAGCTGATGTCTAGATGACGGTGCAAGAATGGGCTGCCCTTTTAACTGCCTGTTTTTAATTACTGCTGCAGTGATGTAAGAGCTGATTGTCGCTAATGTGAACATCTGCTGGGCAAGGCTGAGCTGTACATTGTGATGGCGAGAGTGTCTGTGGTGTCACACACATTTTCCATGTGTAATAAATAAGCAGGATGAAAAGGGAATTACTTTTACTTTGTATTAGAAATGACATGAAGGTGAAATGCTAAGATTTTTCAAATGTTTTTGTTCTTTGCTTGAGTGCAGATGATTAGTACTTGGAATGTGTTTTAAAAGACTATATCTGCAATTAAAGTAATTAAAACACAGATGCTATGAATTGCAGAAGTTAGTATCTGATAGACGTGTGTGTGTGTTTGCGAAGGGTGTCCCCATACCATCTGGCAAAGTGGAATTCGAGAAGCTTCTCAGGGAGTCTCAGAGGGAGGTGTTGCGGCTCCAGAGGCAGCTGTCAGTCACTTCATCCACACAGCAGCACAACCACGGCTCCGACCCCTGTGGCCTGGAGAGATGTGAGGAAACTGCTGAGAAGGCGGGCAGGGACGAGAAGGTAAATCCACCCACTCATATCAATACATGAAACAAGTCTGGCAAGGATCCCAGCTTGACTAAGCAGCTTTAATGAAAAAAAAAAAAGCAATGAACCTCATCTATGCACA
This sequence comes from Mullus surmuletus, assembly GCA_903171835.1. Lineage (NCBI taxonomy): Eukaryota > Metazoa > Chordata > Actinopteri > Syngnathiformes > Mullidae > Mullus > Mullus surmuletus. The sequence continues at coordinate 1,180,965 of CAESWR010000196.1, read as the reverse complement.
TGTAAATTGATGACATCAAAGCACCTGTCACTTTGTGCTTCAAACACAAGATCAAAACAGCAGCGGCTAAGCAAATTCTACCTCGTGATGTTAATGATTAGAGCAAACAAACATGGGACAGATCATGTATTTACACAGAGGAGGGTTGATGGCGTTGGCACCATAACGTAGCCAGGGATTATACGTTGTTTGGGAATGTAAAATCTCGCCCTGAGTGTATGTTTACGCTGGCATGGACGCTGTTTTGGGTGTTTTATATAATGGCCTGTGCTCAGGATCCACTACTAATCTGCCACAAACCATAATGAGATGATTCCCCGTCTTGAAATTCCGCCTGATCAAAGATACCACAGTCACACTTGCTTATCCTTTCCGTATTTAATGGGGGTCTCAGATTTCAATTCTTGGAGGAACTTCACACCTCGTTTGCTGCAAGTGTGACTCACCAGGAGCCAGAAAGTTTTCAAATGCACACGAGGTATATGTGTATATATGGATAGATTACATAATGCGGGATGGTAATATTCTATACTAAAATCTGTTGTTGTATCATTTCTCTGTGCTCATATCAGCTGATATCACATTAAAAAATAGAGTACATCTTCTTCATATTTTCCATTTATTTATTTATTTTGAGTCATATTCTCCACCGCCAGTGAAATAGAGTAAATTCTCTGCCTGTGAAGCTCAAATGAGAATGCCGATTGTGGTAATCTCTCATTTGTGGGACGCACACACATACACGCACTCACAGTGGCACGCGCGCACCCAGAAAGGGGCCATGTTGTGTGAACTCTAATCCCCTCTAACAACAGAATGGTACAGTCCAGTAATCCGCTCTCTGTTGCTGTGGCAGCGGTGAGAGGGTTTTGGGTGGTAGGTAAGACTCCAGCCGGACCAAAGACTTTTTCTATCGAGCCCTGCTCTGGATAACTAGCAGGCCAAGGGGACGCCTTGACGTTGCCAAAGATCACACGAAAGGGGTAGGTCATCTTCTGAGTTTTGTCATCCCCTCCGTGTAGGTCGCGGCGCCTCTCTGGCGTTTCTCCTTGGCTAACCTCGCATTGCATCTGCTCAGATGCAAGAGCTGGAGCCGTGCAGGACTCAAAGTTGAGAGCAAATCAGTGTCATGACGAATCGGGAGGGCGTGAGAACTGGCTCAAGGCAGCGGGTGTTGCATTTATAGCCAGTGTAAACATGACCCGCGTATTCTGGAAGATTATTAGTATGTTACATGCCCTCTGTTGGTATTACAATGTGGATGTCAGCCGAGGGGATATTTCTATTAGGTTTTATAGCTGTTGTATTTTAATATTAATTTCAACAAATCCTGTGGTAAATCCCAACCGCGTCTGTGATAGACCACCACTTTCTTATAAATGAGAAAGATGGGACATGCATGAGGCCTAGTCAAGGGCAGCCAGTCAGATACACGGTTTTATAACAGTCGTGTTTTGGAGCTTCCAGATGCAGAATTTAGGCAGACCGACTTAGTGACAGGGGGGTACAGCGTTTGATTGGTGGACATCGATATGCTCTGTATTAAAAAGAAAATCAACGGCCAGGCCAATCCATTAAGGTGCTTTTAAAAGAAGTGATCCAGTTACCCGTTTCAGTAGTCTGCAGGGATTACACCAATGTGCTTATGGCATTCAGGGCCTGCTGAATGGGATCTGTCCCTGCTTTAGTACGCATGGGCCCGGGTTGTACTTACTTGATCCTTTAGTATAAATGGACCACATCGATGGGAAGTGTAGACGATGACACCTCATAGTGCAAAGGGAAGTACAACCTGAGGCAAGCCCCAAAACAAAGCAGAAGCACACTCACCTTTGCTGACCGGGCTGTCAAAGGTACACATTTTGGAGATGGCAGCTTCCGTTGTCAGGCTGTCTGTCAATAATGATTGATTAGCATGCTTCAACACAACAATTTCACGCATGCTCATGAGCAGAGAGAATGAAGACATTTCTTGAAATACTCAGTCTTCACTAGAGACACTAAAGCACGACAATATATCCCAAACAAACCACTATTTCAAAAACCTTTCCACTAAACAATTTAATGCGGTAAATACCCTAACTGGATGTAACAATATAAAGCTGGGCCCTCTCTCCCAAAACATCATAATAATCATAATAATGTTGATGGCTAAAGGAAACTATTTTTTATTACTTGTAGATTTCTTTCGTACGATAAAATACATTCACACAAACATATTTTCATAAAGAATGGACTGGAGTAGTTTAATGAAATCTCAGCAAATGACATTTGCCCTATGAATGCACAAAATGCTGACTTTCCTACTGATTTAGATTTATTGAAAATTTGTCCTTGTTACTGCAATTAAAAATATGTATAAAGTCAACACATGATCAATACACTGCTGTTGGAAGATATTCAGCAGTGCAATTTTTACAGGTGCTGCTTATAATTACATCAAAACCACTTTTGTCATGTCCAAATGCCGGTTAGATATACTGGGGAGCAAAATCTGCATATTGTAATAGTATTGTCTATCGTGTTATTTTAATGTGACAAAATACATCTGAAATGTTGGTGAAAAACCTGGAACTTTCATGTTCAGAGAGAAATTCCCTCTTGCCACCCCCCC
>CAESWR010000196.1:1157898-1171914 GCA_903171835.1 Mullus surmuletus | reverse complement strand
TTCCATTTTTTGGTTATCAGAGTAAATGTGAATCAGGTCATTTGCTATTTTTTTTTTACCCCCAGCTGCAAAGCAAGCACAGTTACTGCGCTAATCATACCAGCCTGCTTTTTTGATCTCATTACATTGCGGTTTCCCTTGCATTTGCCCAGCATATCGCCATGGCCGAGCTTCACCTGCTGTTCAGTATTTCACTTGAAGAGATTTTAGTTCACGTTTCAGTGCACTGCCACTTAAACATCGGCATTTGTACAGAGATAATGATTGACTGCAGACAAGACTTTTGTGTAGGTGAGCGCGAACAGGAAATGTTGCTTCGTGCAGAGGCTGCCAGGAAACTCCCACCGCAACCTCGAAGTGAAATCAGCCACATATAGAAACTCTGAGGGGGCTAACGCAAACCTCTGCAGTGTTCTGAAAAGTCGTCCTGTTGTGTCGTGGTTTTGTTAAAGAAGCGTAAGACAGAAGCAGACCACACTACTTCTCAAAACTTGTGCTACGTGTGTGACTCTGCTTCAGTTTCTGTACTTGCCAGAAAACTACCCACTTTTATTTCCTTGTCTTTTATCCTTCTGATCCCGTCCCTATGATTTGTGTCTGTAAAAAGTGTTACACACATAAAACACACATAGAAATCTGACCTTGTATCACCAATTACATTTATTACTTTGAGTACAAACTAATCAGAAATGGACCTAACAATAAAGTCAGTGGTTGTATAAGATGTTTCTGCATTGGCTATTTATACTTACCTTCTCTCACAGGGTTTTACTCAACAATACACCGCTTGACAGAAAGCAGAAATCCACATTAAAACACTCAACCACACAACCAACATTTGCAAACATCTAACACATCTCATACCTGATCTTGTAGTTTTTTGATAGTGTGTGAACATATATATAGATATATAGATTGGCTTGTGTTTTTACTGCCTATCCTTTCTCCACGTTTATGCATTCATGATGTAGTCAAAGGTTCGAGAGCTGGAGGAGAAATGTCGCAGCCAGAGCGAGCAGTTCGGCTTGCTGTCCCAAGAACTGGAGAAGTTTCGGCTGCAGGCCTCGAAGGTGGACCTGGCCGGCTCTAGCCTCCTCAACAATCCCAGCCTATCGATTCTGACCAACGGGGTGGGCCTCACCACAGAGCGAGGTAAGTCACACCACGCTTAAAAATATCATTGCAAGAGCTGAAAGACGCATGTTTTTGAAAGCTTAAGCCCAGGATATGTTTCCTTGTTAGCCACATTTAACAATCAAAGAAGAAATAGTGTCACTTAAACTCAAACCGTATCTTTTGTCACTAATCTAGTAATCTAATCTGCTCAGAATCTCATCTGTTCTCTTCTAAGCGCCCCACAAGGTTTTTGTTGTTGTTTTTTTGTTTGTTTGTTGTGCCACTGGATCCACAAGTTAGTGTTTCATACATTAGCTTGTTCAATTAAAGCTTTGAGTTGAAGGTACCAGCGTTTCAAGAAGTGGCATGTTTTAGAATATATATCTTGTAATGTAATGGAGCTGCCTAAAAAAAAGGGAGGTAAATCAGTCCACTGTGTGTATCCCGAAAATGTATCCAACCTTTCTCTCCCACGCTGTGTTTTAGACTGCACAGGCGACCCATTGGATATGGTGTCTCTGGGTGAAATAGCCTTCTGGAGTCTTGAGGGAGGTGATACTCTCTCCTGCCCTGAGGGTAATGATTTGTCCGGCATCTCTGTTACTCATAAAGTGTGTTGGGCACCGTCACAAAAAGCACGGCATGTTCTAACCTGTCATTCCACCCACACCGTCATAGTCCAACACCGTAACAGAGCTTGTCACAATCGCATGAGAGTCAACGCTCGTGGGATGAGTTGAGAAATGTCTGTGAAACCAGTTAAGCCCCTTAGTGGTGCTGGTGTGACACACGGTGTCACAAGGTTGTGTGACCTCTGACCTCAGACAGATGGACGCAGGATTTTTCTCCAGTGTTTAATCAGCCAGGTTCAACCTTGAAGTCTCCTGCATGTCAACCACCGGCCTGAGCTACCTAGCTAATGGGTCCAATCAGGTTTCCAGTGCAGGTGTTGCAGCCAAAGTGTGGCAGTATATCTGATGTTGTCTTCCTCTCTGTCCGGTTAGATGTGGCGGCTGCACTCCGGATGGGGGCCACCCCCCATGCTGCGGGGCTGTCCAGGGTGGAGCGCTCGCCGGTCACCAAGCATCGGGAGCTGCCCACCATCAGTGTCAGCAAGTCAGCCTCTTCCTCCAGCAAGTCAGAGCCCACGCAACTCACACCCAAGTCCGACACCCACCTCAGTCCGCACAAATCGAGCCCAACGCATGAGGTACCGCCCATTCACAGTTTCACTGTGTGTTGTTTTCACGTTTTTCTTTTAGAGGTCATGTCGCATGTAAGTTGTGATTTGTAATTATAAAATGGGTTTTTCCTTTTCTCTTCCGCACAAATTTCTCTTGGAGGTTCAATAAGATTGTTAGACGTACCTTTCAAAATCTGTGATATTTAATGAAAAGAAAGTGAGGCTACATTGCCACTGCTTCAATTCCAAGACCATAAAGAGCTTTGAGCGTTTTACACTTGCATATACCTTGAGTCAATAGCCTCTTGCATTGACGAAGCCTTCCATTTACTCACATTTGATGAGTTTGTGAGGTCTGTCTTTCACTCTAGGAATACAGCAGAGAGAATCTTGCTCTCTTGGGTTCATCAAGATTATGTCAGAGGGCAGGATCTCTGCCTGGAACGCTCATGCTGTCATTATTACTACATAAACAGACAGATCTCTGATCAAGATTACCAAGACAGCCATGCACAAGCGCATTGATTGTGTGGATTTAATGGATTAAAAAGCCTCCATAACCCCTGTGTCATCTCACGCAAGTACAGACTGTAGCTGAGTATGCTGAAGCTCTCACATAGATAAGGGAAGCTGTGCGGATCCCACACCCGATTTAAGTGTTTTAAATATTTCATTTCTCCAGAATCTGTGTCTGACAGACAGGTTGGTGGTCTTTTCATTGAGTCACTTGTCCCCCTACAGTTCAATGAAGCTAACATTCAGCGAGATAATCCACTCGCCTTTGTGGATTATGAAGGTTATACAGTAGTAATTGTACAAACATTTCCCAGGAGGCTATAAATACACAGCCTCTCATAATGTATTGAGGGTAACCAGTATAAATCACTGGTCAGATTTTTATGTTTTATTTCAATATGTAAATAAATATCTTCAAAATGTAGCTCTATTTCTCTTTATCTAATGTTGTTTTATTTAATTCACTTCCAACTGTGATTTTCAATATTTCTGATCATCAGTATATTTGATTATTCTTTTTGTTTAAAAAACGGTTGTTTATCCTATATCAGAATGTCTCTCTACTCCTCATTAGAGGTTGTTGTTTTTTTTGGCTGTGCTGATTCACTGGCTGTTTGCGTTGTTGCCAGGTGGACACTGCCAGTGAAGTTGAGGAGTTGGACATCGATGTGGCCCCGGCACCTTATGTAGCCAGTAGAGGAGCAGCTAAACTTCAGGTTTTTATTGCAAGATACAGGTTAGTGTTATTTTACAACAAATGCAAGCATATGTAAAGAGTCTAATATTATATCACTGATACCCTCTGGTACATTAACCTTGAATAGTTATAATCCTTACGATGGCCCCAATGACAACCCTGAAGTGGAGCTGCCCCTCACTGCTGGAGAATACATCTATGTGTATGGAGACATGGATGATGATGGCTTCTATGAGGGTAACTTTTAAGACTGATTTTTAGCATCCACAACTTCCCTTTTTTTTCACTCAGTTCATAATTTTATTCTGGTTTGTTTCAGGTGAGTTGATGGATGGACGGAGAGGGCTGGTCCCCTCTAACTTTGTGGAACGTGTATCAGATGATGATGTCATGAGCACTCACCATCCAGAGACTGGGGACGTGTCCCATAACTCCCTGCTAGACAGCAGCCTGCACAGTGCCAGCCACCAGCATCACCTCCAAATAGGTGTCAGCGCCTCCGAAAGGACAGAGGCCTCTGCTGCCTCTGGCCCTGCCTCAGCCTCCTCAGACTCAGCATTGGCCTTGGCTGCCCCAGCCCCCCTCACCAACGGCCTGGACTTGGATTTGGAGGAGGTGGGAGTGGACACTGTGCCTTACCCACGTAAGCTCACCCTCATCAAGCAGCTTGCCAAGAGCATCATCATCGGCTGGGACCCCCCACTGGTGCCAGCTGGGTGGGGCAATGTATGGAGTTATAATGTGTATGTGGACCAGGAGCTGCGGCTCAATGTGCCCTTTGGCTCCCAGACCAAAGCAGTGCTGGAGCGGCTAGACATAAACCTCAAGGCCTACCGAGTGTCTGTGCAAAGCCTGACAGAGAAAGGCCTCTCTGACCAGCTGCGCTGCAGCATGCTGGTTGGTCGGGATGTTTGTGTGGCGCCCACACAGCTGCGTGTGGAGAGGATCACTGCCACCTCTGCCAACCTCACCTGGCTGCCCAGCAACAGTAACTATGTGCACATTGTGTCCTTGAACGAGGAGGAGTGTGAGCTGGTGAAGGCTGGCTGCTACTCACTGTGCCTCAATAACCTTTTGCCCAGCCTGCAGTACACAGTCAAAGTAGAGGCTCGGCCTCACCGCACACCCTGGGAGTTACCTGTGGAACGACGTGAACACAGAAGCACTACGGTCACCTTCAGCACACTGATGGCAGGTCAGGATTTATCATTTTATTCACTTCATCGGATGTTTTCAAAGGATTCCATTTTAAATCTACTTAGTTGTCAATGAGTCAGGGATCAGAAAGAATAATTTCCCTTATTCAAAAAGAAATAATGTTTCTCATGCAGTTTACACTACATAAACAGCCAATGAGTTTTATTCTTATTGAGAACATTTTTCTCGCACTATTGGGCCATTTGAACATAAATAATTCATCACTCAACACCTCAATGTTGTGACTTAGAGGTTAAAACTTTGTATTAATGATACGTTGCATTTGGAATAGGTGACCTTTCCCCATTTTTTGGTATTTGCCTGACATCGCTATGTCACTCCACAAGAGTGTAAAAAGAATATTGTACAAAAGAATAAACCATTTAAATGCATTTGATAATTCTAATCAGTGTCATATTCAATTTGAGTTGCATTTCTCTAAATGATCGTTCAAATTTCCTTAAGTTTCATGCCCACAGTCTGGGAACTCAGGTATATGGTTTCTAAATTTCTGAATGTCCCTTTAGAACATTAGATGGCTTTTATTGGTAGAATTGTGTGATCATTGTCATAATGTGTGCTTGCAATATTATTGCTGTGTTTGATCCATTATTTACATATATATACATGTTCCTGCATCTTTTGCTTAGCCCCGGCTTTGCTTCTAATGCCTTTAATCCATTAAGGCCCCCCTGATGCTCCTCTGGATGTACAACTGGAGCATGGTCCCTCCCCAGGGATCGCCCTCATCAGCTGGCTGCCCGTCACCATCGATGCTGCTGGAACCTCCAATGGAGTCCGTGTCACTGGATACACCATATATGCTGACCACAAAAAGGTGTGAAATTGGTTTCCGCCATCTATTTAACAAATCTGAGTAGCTGTATTGTAAGTCGGTGTGCAGTTTTATAATGTACAGTGTTCTCTGATCCAAGGTGCTGGAGGTGTCTTCCCCAACAGCAGGCAGCGCTCTGCTGGGCCCCTCTCAGATCCAGTCCCTGCATGCCGCTCAGGAGCTCACCGTCCGCACCATGTCTGCCCACGGGGAGTCCTGCGACTCTCTGCCAGTCAATGTGCCCTCCAAGCTGGTGGCCATCATGGCCGGTCCAGCTGTCACCACCCCAGTTGTGCCACCCCTGCCCTGCACGCCCGTAGGTCCCAGTAACCTGCCCTCACCGACATCCTACGGGAACTCTGCTGCCAAAGTCTCCATGCTGCCCAGCACTTTGCCATCAGACACACACATCACTGGCCTCATGGTGGAGGCTTCTGCCAACCCGCCTCATGCCCTCCACTCAGACACACTTCTCTCATCTGCCTCATATGCGAAGGCCTGGGCCGACTCCTCATCTGCTGATGCCTTGGCTGTGTGTGAGAACACCTTACCCGCAGCCTCCACCACTCCTCTAGTGGTAATTCTCACTCTGGCATCCATAACTTCTTTCCCTGAGGGTTCACTGAAAGATGGATAGGTAACCACATCGACTCAATTTTTCATCTGCAGGTAAACATGACCTCCCCCACCGTCTCAGCTCCTCAGGCTTCTCCAAAAGCTTCACCTGTCCAAGCACCAGCCATGACGTCGGCCGGCGTGTTGGAGCAGCGCAGAGACACCGACAGCCCCGGAACGATACGCCCGTTCCCGTCCATCACCGAGTTCATTGAGGACCCCAGTGCCAAACTTGTGATCCCTGAGCATATCCCCACGACGCCCCAAGCCCCGATCGCAGACCTCCACAGCCCTCGTGGCACTGCCCTTCTACGACCCCCCACACCTTTGGAGTCAGAAGCTGAGGAAGAGCAAGAGAACACTCGCTTGGTGTCCATCGAGGAGTTTCTGAGACAGGACCAAGACCTGACCTACTGCAGGCCTCAGCAGGTAGATAAAGTAATGGAGTGGACATCCTGACATACATCTCATATTAAGAGGGATTTGGATCTGAAGTCCATTCTGATAATGTGTTGGGCACCGACTAATAAGAGGAAATTTTGAACTTTTCAGAGTTATGCCAGGGAGCCCCTCGACCATCCCGGTGACTACCATGCAGATAACAGCCGTTCAGATCTGTCTGACATCCTGGAGGAGGAGGAGGAAGACCTTTACTCCGACCACCTTGGAGAAGTACAGAGGGGATATGCAGTTGGCGCACACAGGGTATGAATGAGTCCTCTACATGTTTGGTGGCCATATTCTGTTGTCATTTCTTGTATTTTGTTGTCATTGAGCGGCTGTATCTCTTCTATCCAATCGTGCATGATTCTTCTTGTTTTTTCTTTCTTTCTTTTTTTCCTTTGCATGGCTCGTCCCCTCCGTTCGTTCTGTTTCCGCTTTTTCTTTGTTTACACTCAACACCAACATCCCGTCTCATCTTTACTGGTCCACTCTTATTGGCCGTGGCTCGTCTAGAAATTGGAGACTCCTGACAGCGACGAAGAGGTCCTTGAGAGGATCCTCAAGTTGCCTGCTCAGGTCGCTCACACCAAGCTATTGTTCAGCATTCCCGAGGTGACAGAGGATGAGGACAGCAGTCAGGAGGAGCATCTACGCCATCACAGTCAGCAACGCTATAGGCACAGCCACCTCCATCCCAGAGACACTGAACACGTCCACTATGTTTCCCAGCACGACCCTCATCACCTCAACCCCCACGCACATGTCGCCCCTCAGCACCACCACTTCAACAGGGATCCCAGGTCCCTAACCAAAGAGCCTTTATCCAGGCAAGGAGCCCTGCAGGTCAAGCCGAAGACGCAGCACAGGGTGCACTATGCAGACACAGTCGATACCATCAGTTATCCCGAAGAAGAAGCCCTGAATTTATATAAGGGTCCCACCAGCAGGCGGGTCGCGGCCCACTGTCCTCCCCAGCCTACCCCGGTCAAAGACAGAGTGCTGCTTAGAGGGCTAGGGGACCGCCTTAGGAGGGAGGCCATGCTCAGGAGTCAGATGGCTGTTGCCGCGGCAGCCAACCCCGGCCATGGCCCTGCCCCGCCAAGACCCTACCCGGTCAGCAAGACGGTACGCACTATGAGGTCACCAGTTAGTCGCGGGGCGGAGATCGACGTGGAGTACGGCACCGAGGACCCCGAGGAGCCCGTGGAGTACGGACCCGGAGAGGTGGTGCTGGAGCAGATGAGCTCCGAATGGTGGGTCGAGGGGGCACAAACGGAGCATTGCAGACCCCCACACAGCCGAGGGCTGAAGGCTGAGCCACTGGTAAACATTGCTACCACACCGTCCAGCCTCCCTCTCATCCATGTAGCAGTTTGGACCCCCACCCCTCCTTGAACCCTTTAGTGGAGATCACCTATTTCCACCTCTCAGCAGACAATAACTTTCTCTCATATCATCATCACCATCATGATCATCATTATCGCTGCAATGCACAGACAAAGGTTCCGTAGGAGATAGTATAAGAGCACATACAAAGATATAGAATTGTTGATTTTTATTTTCAATTATAATTATAACACAAATATGTAATATATTTCTGTATGCAGTAATGATCAGTGTACACCTACTCTGTCTGCTGCAGTTTCTTATTCTGCTCCATTTCATTGTTACACTCCCCTACTAAGTACTAATTGTGACCCTTTTTTTCCTCTGCGTAGGAGCCCAGCCAAATGCCACCAGCCGAGGCAGGACCAGCGTGGGGGCCGCATGCAGAGCTTTCCACTAAGCCAGCAAGTCAGCCGAGCAGGCAACTCAAAGGTCGGAGACGCCGTCTTTCCCCTTTTTGCGCCTCCTATTTCCTCTATCATAACTGAAATAGGCAGCGTGAGTGCAGCGAGGCCACAGCGGCACACCTGTGCTTTCTGTTGGCAAGCCTCCACCTCTCTCCCACATGATTTTAGGCAGATTAGCACCTTGTATAGGGAGGGGTGGGTGTTAGGGGAGGCTGTGCGATAGCTGCAGTGGAGAAGTGGGAGTGAGCCCGCTAAGCTGAGAACCGGCTTAACACAAAGTGGCTTGTCATGACAGGAGGAAGTGACAGACATTAAAATAGTAACATTGATTAGCCAGCAAAGAAACAGCCTTGAGTGTTGAACATACATTCCCCCTTCTTCCCCACCCCCACCCCTCCATTTTCTTCTACTATAATGTTCCTCAAAGCGGCCTGAGTGCACATCTGCTATATTTTTTGCTACACATGATTGCACAGTCGACTAAATATATGTAAACGTGCACGCAGATAGAGGAAGAGAGTAGGGAGACATTGTGTCCAATCTAGTAGAAAATCAGGGAGGATGTGAAAGTGTGCGAGATGACTGCCCGTGACTCTTGCCACAGATGGGCTGATTCTCCCTAATGAGATAGAGAGCAGCTCTCTTCAGCGCGGCTTAAGTCTGACAACAGCTCTTCAAATTTGTCTCACTCTGTCAAACAGGATACGCACTTAATTCTTAGTCACACTGGTGTCATAGTTGGCCTCTGCTGCATCGTGCACTCGCTGCAGCCACATGACGCAATGAAACTTACGAGAGCACATTTAGATGCCGTTTGATTTTTTTTTAGCTCAGCTCGGGGCTGTGCCGCCAGTCAGCATCTTCCAGTTCAGATCTGAAATCTCGTTGAGCCACCACTCGCGCTTTTGCTCGTTTGCTGCAGATGACAGGCGTGTGTGCGTTGTCAAACAGATCACACAGCTTAGGATCAGTGCTTTAGCTTGATTACCTCTTTTAAGGACATGCCTGCGCTTAGCAAGCACTGTTCGTCGCAGCACCGCGGTTGTTGGGCAGTGGGGGAGGAGCCGCCTCAACCGTTTGCAGAGGCCGATGCAAGCATGCACGTCCTGTCTGCAAAATAGTGTCGTAACACCAAAGTCATTTGCAATATTGGAAATAGCATAGAATGTCTGAATCATACAAAGTTGAATTGCATGACAGAAATCCTCAAAGATCATTGTGTCAAAGCAGTGCCTGATAAAAAGCAAATTGTCCTAACAAGTGTGTGTCCGCAGGGGGTTCTGACTCACCGAAGAAAGGAGACACCGACGTTCGCATCTTTGTTGCCCTCTTCCCGTACAATCCTGCCACCATGTCACCCAATCCTGACGCTGCAGAAGAGGAGTTGCCCTTCAGCGAAGGACAGATTATCAAAGTATGCCCCCTGTGCGGCTGGGCCACCGCTGAAATCACACACCGACAAAGCCCCTTTTCTGACAACAGGCTGATTGACAAGATCATTGCTTCAAAACCGAAGCAAGAAATCAAATGTTAATAGTCATATAATACGAGTAATACTTAAATAACATTTTTGTAACTGTGATTTCCAGCGTTACCCAAAGCCCACCAGCCATCATTTAACAAAGAGTAGATGTAGGCAGCTATGTTTTCTGACTTGCGATGTTCACCCTCTGCTCAGGTTTACGGGGATAAAGATGCAGATGGGTTCTACCGAGGGGAGTCCAGTGGTCGCCTGGGCTACGTGCCGTGCAACATGGTCTCTGAAATCCAGGTGGAGGATGAAGAGACCCGGCAGCAGCTACTGCAGCAGGGCTTCTTGTCCACAGCGGCCTCCATGGAGAAGATAGGTAAGATCCACCTGTTTGACAAGTGCAGAGCAAATGAAAATGTGTATGTTTGTGTCTATGTGTGTAAATTTTGAATGTTAAATGTGTTTAAAAGGGATTACATTTGGACATCTTTTACCAGCGACGTTAATGTTTGCTTTTCTTGTAATATCACCACTGTTCACGTTAAAGGGGTAAGGGGGTGAGAATAGCGGAACAAGTGTCGAGACACTAAGCTGCTCCTCCTTCCTATCTACAAATCAACCAGCTGTGGAAAAATGATTCACTTAATGCAAAAACCACTCTACAAACACTCAATGATAATTCTTGAAAGAATGACGCAGGCATTAATGCAGTGGTTATAACAATGCTTTTACTACATATCTAATTGGGCGGTATGTAATTGTAATGTAATGATGGTTGTCTTCTAAAGATCAAAATCATGATGTTTAATCATGATCTCCTGGACCATGTTGGTGAAGGTACACAAGTGCAACTTCACGCTTCTTTTTTTGCTGTCACACCACAGAGCCGCTCACATCATGGCGCTATAGATAGATAAAAACCAACACGGTTTTTTGTACCTCACTCACATTTTTGTCAATGAAACACACCCTGTAGTGAAGTGGACAATCTTGGGGCGTTGATAATGATGACATCTGTTTTTTTGAACCGTAACTCGAATTGAGAAGTCTTGTTTTGAGTGGGAGGTGGCTCCTATATCAAACCTATCAACCACCTCAGTTGAATTTAATTTGATGGTCTGTTGTTCATTGTGTTGCTATGAGGGAAACCATTACCATCAACATGTGTCCAACACATTCCCGCCTGCGTTCTCATGCAGGTGTCAAAACACGAGCAACAAAGTGTTTTAGCGCGGCAGAATCCAGCTGACACTTTGCTTCTGTTTCCTGCTTTCTTACCCAGAGCGCCATTTACAGACCACTTTAAACTTTTCACTTCCACTTCCACTGCTGTTGTCCGCTGCTCACTGGTTGTCATTTTTAAATTGCTCTTCACTGGCTTCTCATTGTGTGTTTGTCTGGTTTGCTTCTCTCCAAAAATGCACCCCTGTCCTTTTTTTTTTTTTTCCTTTGTTTGTTTGTGTGTTTGTCTTCAAATGTGTCGGTCCTCCTTTTTTTAAAACCCCATAAAGGCGCTCGCACACACGCACAGCTTCCCCGTCGCCCCGTTCCACCGCCGAAACCGAGACGATCCAAGAAAGGTGTGTCTCTCTGCAAAACCGAGGCCTTTCACCTTCCTCCTTTAATCTCCTCTCTGCTGTTCCTCTCTCTCTCTCTCTCTGTCTATCTCTACTTCACTTAAGCTTCAGCTAAGTTGCTGCATCTCACTCAGCGAGCAGAGGGGATTTTTTTTTTCTTTTTCCTTTTTTTTTAGGTCAGCTACAGTAGTAGTCAAACAGCTTCCCAGCATTATAGTCAGAAATCACCACTAAGGAGTTTCATATTCTGTCACTGAATCCCATTGCGACACCTGCAGTGCTTTTCAGAATGACTTTCCATAAGTTAGATTTTAGCTACTCTCTTTCTTTTTTTGTAACTTCACATACCTTAAAAAAAAAAAAAAAAAGGCACTCACATTAACACTCAGCTTCCATTGGACATTCATGTAAAACACTGCGGCCGTAGCAGCAGAGCGTCGATGAGAAATCGGATCATCTCAAAGGTGCCGGTGTTCTGCTCCTGCGTCACAGATGACTTACATGATCGCCTGAAGGTCACTTGTTGGAGCATCCATCCCCTCTGATCTCCATCTGTGAATTTATGTACGCCAGTCTGATGCCACACACACACATCAAAAATCTGAAAGGATTATTCTTCGGCTTTTGAGGTTGAATTTTGATGTTTCTGATATGCTGTGATTGTGCTTATGATTTTTTTTTTCCCTCGCCGCATCATTTTTTTCCAGTGGAGTCTATCGGGCTCTTGGAAGGGAGCGTAGACTCCTCCAGTCAAGGTTTGTCAGCCCCTCCAATCGCCTGTTTCCGCCTGCATGAGGAGACGAATGTTCACCTGAGAGCCTGCATGTGTTGACCTGCTGTTTTAACGGGTTTACGCACCCATTATTTGACCACTAATTTCCTTTTGTGAAGTTACGAGCTGTCATCCCATCCATTTTTATCGAGGACTGTTTGATTATTTATGAGTGGACTGAAGATAGTTGCAAAAGCAGACGTTTTTTCCCAAGAATACAACACCTTTCTTTGATTACAAATAATAAACAATCAGATTTCTTACCTTTCATACTATGAATGAGGCAGATTTTTCCTCATTAACCTTCAGTTCTAAATGTCAAGCAGTCCACCCCTCCTAACTCTTTTCTTTTCAAGCACTTTAATTTCCTCCCCATTTTTATTAACAGTGAGCGTTAACGGCGTTTAAAGAACTCGGGCGGCCTTTGAAGAGACACGCTAACCCTTGTTGTTTTTTTTTTCACTTCACGCTCACACCTGCAGCGGTGCGACTCGCCCTCAGCTTAGCATGACGCTGAGCGGGTCGAACACGCAGACTTCGCCAGCTGCGCTCTAATGCGGCCACGGCTAAGATATCCTACGCCTCTAATTGTCGGGATGTTGCCCCCCACCCCTTGTTCCACTGACAGATCCGAGCCAGGCTGCCCCCGCGCCTGCAGCAAACCCGGCCCCGGGAGCTCGCAGGATGGTGGCCATCTTTGATTATGATCCGCGAGAGAGCTCCCCGAACACTGACATAGAGGTCAGGACTCTTCTTCTTTTTTTAATCTTTCTTTTGTAGCTCTTTGTTCATTGACTGCTGTCTTTGCCTCAGGCCGAGCTGACCTTCAGTGCAGGAGACATCATACATGTGTTTGGTGACATGGATGAAGATGGTTTCTTCTATGTAAGTATCGCACAGACCCTAGATGTAGATTTGAACTACAGACCGCTCATCCCCCCGAGGTGTAAAAGTCCCCAACCAAGTATTGAGTGCATATAGATGGCCAACATTTCCATATTAACCCTTAAGAGTTCCTTAAAAAAACGTTCTCCATCGTCCCTCAGGGTGAAAAACGTCCCCTCCCTAAAAACTGCCATGAAAATAACAATCCACTTTGAATTTCTCAATCTTTAATCTTTGATCAACTTCAGCCTGAAATATGTATAACAAATATTTATCATTTGGGGGGATTTTATCCCTCTAAATGCTAGTTTGTTTACCTAACTCATAATTTCCATAAAATGCAATTCAAGGAGGATTTTATTATCATTATCATTATTATTATTATTATTACTAGAGCCTCAGATGGGTCAATGATTAGCAGCAACATTGAATTTGAGGCATTCTTATTTTTTCTGCAGTCAAAGTGGCATAAAAATAAAAAGTGGTCTCAACAAAAAACGTCCCCAGGAACTCTTAAGGGTTAAAAATACTTTTGTAAATTGGTCTTTTGTAATATGAATTTTTTTTGTGACACTGAATTTTAGGTCTTCATTAAATGTAAGCCATAATCATTATAATTAGAAGAAATTGAATAAATTAAGTCACAAAATGTTTCATTCTGTGTGTAATATATCTGTATTATGTATTAGTTTCACTTTTTGTATTTAATTACTGATGTAGATCAACTTTTCCATGATATTCTAATTTATTGAGATTTGTGTTTTGTCCTCCAGGGGGACTTGAACGGACACCGAGGCTTGGTGCCCTCCAACTTCCTGCAGGCCTTCCCAGAGGATCCGCCAGCAGCAGAACCCCCCCCCACGCAGGCGGCGCCGGAACACAAGAAAGAACCGCAGGTAAGCGACGAACACGCGC
>CAESWR010000196.1:1115172-1129695 GCA_903171835.1 Mullus surmuletus | reverse complement strand
AAAAAAAAGAAAAGCAACAGTGACAGTTAAGTGGGCATGCTTTTCGGGCTATATGGAGTCATATCGGCTCCTTTTCTACTTTGAGATGGTCTGCTGGTGACAAGAGCTGCCAAGCCTCATTCCCTCGCAGCCTGCTATTTAAACCCCCAGATTGCTACGCCGGAGTGGAGCGGAGCATGGTGTCACTCTTTGTTCTGGGCCCTAGGTTACGGTTAGCATTACACCACAGCGGGCCTGAGAGCCAGCTCTAAAGACTAAAGCAGAACCGTGTGCGGTTTGGTGTTTGGTCTGCTCACTCTGAGATTAGAGCAGCAGGTTGGCAGAGGATCGGGTAATGACATGTCTACCACTCTCGAGTCCTTGGGCTGTCTGGGACTACTTGAAAGCGTGACACACACACACACCTACGCACATAAGCTCCCTCCACCGCCAGTGTAAATTTGACCATGGAGGATCACCAAGACAGGCTAACATTGTGGTAACAGCGACATCATAACATTTGTAATCTTTGCCAAATGAGATGTGACACGGTCAGCCACTAATATCCGATGACATGCATAAGATTCTACTTATGACACCAGTCAAAATCTCTTTTTCCACTGCTGCAAATCTTTTTGAATATGTATGAATGCATAAAATGCTGCTACAAACATGTCACTTAAACGACCTCACGATGACGGAGGCACTTTAAAAGTTGCATATTGAGAATGACAATGGAGACAGGAGTAGATTGTCCATGTTCAATTAGTCTTCTTTTGCACATTCTTTCCATTTTACACGTGTGTGTGTTGGTACATGCTTGGAATGTTCCCTTGAGAGGATTTAGTGTTTTCCACATCTCTTTATTCACAGCTCTTGACACTTGGGATGGTTTTATGATAATAGTCACAGATTTGATCTCATTCCTAATCGAATACATCATCCTTGAGAATTGGAAACAGCGCTCCTCCTGCTGGGATTATTTTCTCAATTCAGGAAAAAAAACAAAAAACCATGTGCATCACATTCAATTCGTCACTGGCCGGGTTTTTCAAAAGCAGTCGAGATTCCGGTCGGAGAAACTGTTTACATCCCGCTGCATTTTATGGAGAAAGTCCCGCTGAGTGCTCATTACAACACTGTCCTATATCAGTCAACAGCATGTTTATGAAGCTGCAGTACAAACCCAAGAGTCAGGAGCGGAGCCAAGCGTCCCAGTACGGTGCCAGATCTATCGGAGAGAGGGAGGGAGAGAAGGCCGGGCTCGAGAGAGAGAGAGAGAGAGAGAGAGAGAGAGGGAGGGGGGGGGGGGGGGGCAGAGAGGAAGGGGCAGCATTGCGTCTACTGCAGTTCTCTGACCTACCTCCATGCCGCTGACTTCCACTGTTTGCCCACTCTGTTAACTATTACCAAAAGGCTGTGTACCTTGGCTGCAGCCCAACACTCTTACACATACTGTGGCCCATTATCAAAGGAGACCTGCACTACAAGTCCTGGAGTCCTTCCAAAAGGCCACAGCCACAGTTTCAGCTCCGAGACCGATCCCAGCGTCGCCGCCGCACTATCTGAGCACTCCCCGTCGCTCTCCCTCTCCCTCTCCACCGCCTCCTATTCTCTCCCTCTCTTAATCCCCTTGCTTGAACATGCACGTTGGTTAAACTGTCCTTGGCAGGTACCTCACCCACTCATGCTTCTTTTTATAATCTCTTTAATGTTTGCATTCATTTTTCCTTGGTGTGGTTGCAGCACAAAGACGCTGAACAGACTGCACATTTTAAAGTTAGCTATTATGGCACTTTCCCATAATTAAAAGTGCCTGTTGGTTTTGCAGTTGTTTTGCTGCTCTCATGCTATGCTACAAAGTCATTTTTATTATTGTTTTTTAATTATATACTATTTTATTTATTAACTGACTCATCCACAGTGATTACAGTTACACAAGTTGTTGACATGCGGTTTTATGCAAAAGTCAGGGCACCCCTTGATAACATGTTTTTGTGCCAGTATTAATACCCATATGATATTTCCCAAATTTAAATTTATCCTCACATTCCTCATTGCAAAACATTTCTAGTTGGGCAATATTCTTGGGTAATCTGGGATAATAACCTTAACATCACCGAACAATCACTAAAATATGTGATATACATTTTGCAACAATTAACAGTGATGATATAAATGAATATGAATGAAAGATTCTTACACAGTATGTTAATCAGATGCACAGTTAATCAGATCTACTCAGATTTGAATGAATTAAAAGAACTAAAAGCACAGTAGGCCAGAACATGACACGGTCAAAACCTTCTAATGATATTTATGATTTTTTTCATGATCTAATCATTGTGTGGCATCTGAGCAAAAGTGCATCCAACTCCTGAAGAATTTGCTGTCAAGGCACACAGCAGAAGAAAAGGTCATCTATGAGTCTCATAGTCACTGTAAAATAAATGGGTGCTTCCCTGCTCGTAATATAATTAAGGTTACAGCTATATATCCATGCTGAGATCGGATGTAGCTGCTAATAAATTCTTTATGCCCATCATCTCATATCGCATTACAAAGGCACCATCTATGATCCAAATATAAACAAGTGAGTCAGTCCACGCTGACGAGACTGGAATCTGCTGACACGATTAGATTGATATCAGTACCCCAATCTGTTTATTTGCTGCCTGTTTTTTGATGCTTTTTACTCTCACAAAGATGTAATGCAGCCTTGACTTATCAAACAACAGTATATCATGAGCATGAGTTCATTATTTCATTGCCCGAGAAAGAGCTTCAATTGATTTTTGGCAGTCGTTGACGAAAAAGCGGTGAAGATGAGAAAGAGCAGCACTGGTTGACTAATCCAATTTTTCATGAAACAATTATGTGTATAGATAGATGAGATACACCAACATCAATCTCATTGATTCTCGGCTTAGCTTTTACAAAATATTGACAGCAATTGTGACCTATCGTACAAGGGAACTATGCTACGTTGAACAAATTATATAGTGTATTTATATAATTAAATGGGACTTCGGATAACCAGAATATCCCAATTCACACACACATTGTTCACACACTTAAAGACTTCTTACGTGAGAGCGGCCACTCTCAGCGTTCAATAGCGCATTAACGATATGACGATGCCTCCCAGGAATGTCTTCGCTGTAGACGCTCGCCGCCATGAACTCCTGACCTCTCAATTTTAATATAATTTAGTATGCATGCTTCAAATAAGGTTGAGACATACTGTATAGTCGTCCAAATTTTATAAAGGAAATTGTACTTTGTTTTTAGTGCCAGCATGTCACAAGTGATTCATATGAAGTCCCAAATAATGAATAATGTAGAGGACATGTGATCCACATATCATAATCCGGTCAAACAGATTTCCCAAGAGTTCATTATGCCCTCTGTTGGGGAAAACGGATACGCTGTCTCTTTCCAATCGAACATTGTGTAGTCCATAAATGAGATCATAATTTGGGGGTCTGTCTGTGTGTATTTTACCGCGCTGACAGTGGCCATGTGAATCTTTTGGGTCCGTGTCTGTGTGTGAGACTGCTATTATGTTGCTTATTTGATCAGGTGGCGGCCTCGTCATACTTCAGCCAGGTGCTCGCCCATATTAGCTCGCATCTGTCTGCACACATGGCACCCTTGATGGCATGTAAACACGTCGTACTTTGAAGTGTGGATAGTCGTGTGTGTATTAAACTTGGAATCTGATTCTTTATAATTGACATGTCAACAAAAACGGGCTTTGAAGTATGTGTGTGGCGTAGACTGTATCTGAAAGTGTGATGTCAGATACCCCCCGGGGCCATGTGCCGCCGCCTTGGTTCAGTGAAGCCTGCTAATGTGGAGAGATAATTCTTTCCCTCCCTTTTACCTCTCCCGTGCTCACTTCCTCTCTGCAACAGGAAGTTGCCTTTTTGACCCTGACAAAGCGGTGGAGACAGTAGCCTCTCCATCAAGCCTTATCTCTGTAGCTTTTAATTAACTCTGAGGTGTTTACTCCCTGCCCTGTCATCTCACTCTTTGTATTCTCAAGGGGGGTTGGCATGACTTAGAAAATAGCTTTATAATTGCTTCCATGCCCTGATTGTAGCTCATAATTTATTCTAAGTTAGTAATGTGCTCTTGTTGTGTACTTGTTTCCATTTTAACTGCATCTAAAGCGGTACAACCACCTGGGATAGCGAGCAACCACCATGACCACGCATTTTGGCTTTTAAACAAATATAAAGTTGGAGCCAGGTCACAGATGAGGAAATATGCAAAATCTGCATGAGAAAGATGGGACAGGAAAATATATAAATCTCAGCTCTCACCAAACTAGCATCAGATGTGCTATCAAAGGCTAGTAGTATCAATTTTTAATTTTTTTCAAGTTTGTCATAGTGACCCTGAACATTCTAGAGGTGACCACTGCCAAAGCCACACAACAAGCCAGAAATTCCTCCGCCACGGCGGCCCATATTGCATCTGTGCTCGGTAACCACACAACATGTAACACAAGCAACAAACGGATGATATAATTAGCCCGCAGCCACAAAAAAGACCCACAACACAATATTTAGGCACAAAAGCACTGAAGCTAAATTCCACTGTTAGTTTGAGAATATTTGAAATGCCACGATCACCACTGTAGCGTTTGAGTTTGCTAATCATTCGCTCCTTAGCACCTAACGCAAGGGTTTCGAATGCCAACAGTAGTTTGCATTGTGTTGACATGTCGGTTTCCAGTGCCCAATCGGCATCATCATAGTTCTTGAGCTGGATACAGAGTACCATGTTTTTCTGAATGAAAATGTTCCTTTGATCGCAGAGCGTCTCGTGACTGTCTGAACAAAATGGAATGGAAATCCATCCAGTGGTTGCCGAGATATTTAAGTCTGTTGGAAACTGTCTAACCGACACGACATTGCCATTCAGCATATGGCTAAAATCAGGAAGTCTCAGCTCGTTACTTGACTTAAATATGCCTCTGAATGAACATTTATTGGCTGCTTCATATTATATTTTATAGTATGTGCGAAAGCGGGAAGTTACAAAACAGGCCCGGATTTTTACAAGCAATGACTTTTCGCAAATATCCGTTTTGTTGTTCCGTGCCGACGGACGGAATTCACGTTTGACTTCAGTCTAAGCCCGTGCTGCCACGCTTTTTATTTTTTCATATATAACTTTTTGTGATAGTTGCATTAGACTTTTGCTGAAGGGCTGGTAAGTCGAGAACCAGCTTTGATTTTGAGACGGGAGGCATCATTTAACGGCTGTCTCATCAGTGCCCAGAGGACAAACAGTGGCAACACTTAGCAGCGGGGTATTGCCGAAGCCCTCACAATACAATGCATAATGATGCACAGGCCACCGCATGGTTATATTACATCTCCGTGGATTAAATAGCTGCAGTTGCCAGTGCATAATTATGTGCAAAATATACAGTTACTCTCCACCTCCCGAACATAGCGTTATTGCTTCAAACCGTATAATTAGGCACAACTTGGAAACTGGTGACTAGTGAGATTTCAAACACACCTCCCACACGCACACACACGCAGACATGATATGCCCTGCAGTGACCCAGTGGTTCTAGTCTACATGGCGAGCAGGGAGGATAGAGGGCAGCACCCTTCAGAGGGTTTCTTCTCCACGCCTACGATGCCTTTTGTTTTCTCGCATAATGATTTCCTCTTGGGTCACCTCTCCAGCCTTTCAGGGCAGTGAAAGTGGATCTGTCCAGGGCCTCTCCATTACATAGCCCATCAGATAGGGAGCGCTAGATAAGTCCCCCCTGTATAATAAATGTCTCATATTTGATCTTCACAGGTGGGAGCGATCTCACAACACTGTAGCCCGGGTGCATCTCTTGGGACAGCTTGCACAAACACCTGCTCTTCTAGGAGGGAAAGAGACGAGTCTGGGCGCCTTTTCACAAACACTGTGTTGTACAAACAAAATGTCCCAAAAAGCCGTTTCCTGCGAGTGTGTGTGTGTGCGCATGGCGAGGGTGAAAGGTTAACGTGTCCCTGCTTATTCAGCCCGGGCCAACCTTTCAGGAAATTTTATGGTGCGAATAGTCAACAAGTTAACCCCCAACCCGGAGTCACCATGCCTCACCTCCCGACGGCATACGCGACACAGCGCCTTTGCCTCGTCGGTTCAAAGTTCACGCACAGGGACCGGCAATCATTGACACAAGCTACGTGCCACTCTAATGGAAGGAAATGCACCAGGAAATCAAAAGAGAATACAGGCGGCATTGGCTCTAGAATAGACAAGAGATCATAAATACAGTGGAAAGTAAATAGCAGAGGCAGAATGTCAGGCTGCCTTGTTAGCAGGTGTAGTATTGCAGGGCAGTGGTCTGAATAGGAGGCTTTGGAGACATGGGAGGCAACCTTAGCTGTGAGTTATGTTTCCCTCGCTGCACCCGGGTATGCAATACTTGTTCCCTCCTTAGCATTCACTAACAGTCAAAGCCTTGGCTTGTCAATCATTTTACAGGGTGACAATTTCCTTGACCGTCATTGGTCACCAGGGGTGGGGGTGTGTTCCACTGCGTGGCCCACTCCAAGCTCTCCCTTTCAGCCCCACCTATTGCTTCGGTTCACTCATGGATGCTTTGTGCCCTGGTATTAGGGAAGCACATTGACCTGCTTTTGCACCATGGCTGCTGCCCTGGTTTAGTGTATATCAGTTTCACGTGTAATTTAACAAAACGTGGATTTAACACATTCAATTGCCGGAGGGATGAAGTCAACTCTGGACAGCACACGTTTACAGTTGCCCGAAGCAGGAAAGTCGCTCCGTGCCCCAGGCTAAAAGCTCCTCTATAGCAAAAGTGGTTGCATTATTTAAATTAATGCAAGTCCTGTAGCTTATTGTTTAGCATACTTGAGATATGGCGCGGAAACTTCGCAATGTCCATTGTTTTACTTTAATGCAGAAGGCTTATCTAATGTAAATAGATGAAAGGTTTGTTATATCAGTCAGCCATTTCAAAACCACAATCAGAGTTTGTTTTTCCAGTGGTGGAAATAGTCAGCTTTGCCTACCTCTTTAAAAAACAAAAGGTGGATTACAGTAATACAAAAGCACTGCATAATAGCATTTTGTTGGCATTTATCTGAAGTATTTCGCAGTACGTACATGGGAGTGCTACTGGATTGTCAGGTAACTGCACAGGCACACTCAGGAACAGGGTCTAATCCACCACTAAGGTAACTGAAGAGCTGACCCCAGGCCTGTGTTGTTGTTGCCAGTGTTTGTATCCAGTAGCAATGGAAACAGGCATTTCCCTGTTTTATCTTCCTCTGTTTCCTCTGTTATTCAGATTCAGTCACTGTAACCTGCACGCTTCACTCTGCCACCGTCTACCTGCTTTTTCAGCCCCTTATATTTTTAGATCTCTTATCTGATATTGTCATGGCAATGCAGAATAAACAAACCGTTTTGATAGCTGCAGGTTTTTGCAGTTGGAACCTGTTTGTGGGTCCTTTGATCAGAGAGGCCTTTTACTCTGCCAAGAAGCTTGAGAAGCCAGGAGGGGGCTGGAAGGAAAATGAGGCAGCCAGTTAGAGAAGTGGAGTGCCACAAGTGTTCCTTGAATGTGCGGAGAAAGGAGTATGCCTGACAGTTCCTAGAAGAGTTTGAGTCTTTAAACAGACGTGGAAGTACTGCTAATGCTAGGATCAGGGTGCGCAATATCACCCTCAGGTGAGGAAAACCATTCACCGTTAATTACATCTATGGGTGTGATGTCATACTACTCATAATATGTACCTTATGCAGTACACCCACGCCTCTTTTCATTGAATCTGAATGGCTGCCCCTTAACATTCATTCACCATCTAGATTAGCCCCACTTTGGCAAAGCATGTCTACAAACCATGGTGGTTGGTGCTGTCAGGTTGCGAAGTGAGGTCATTTCTGGCGCCTTCCCAGTCATCTATGGGGTGCAAAAGATGAGTAGGTGGGTCCCCTATGTGGGTCCCTCATGTCTCTTGGTAAATTTTTAACTCGTTGTTGTGCCTTCGTTGTTGCATATTCAATTGACGAGAAGTGCAAAGCTTGTTTTAGGTAAACGGTCCATCCTCCGGTGTGAGGGTCTGTTTCATTGCGGACCATTGTGGCATTGATTGAGTAGGTGTGCTGATCTGTGTGCTCGGCGTACAATTTATGGTGTGAAGTTGAGCATGAGTGCCAGAGCATCGACAGAGTGAGGTCACCGCTCACTGGCCCTTTTGTGGAGGCAAGGTTGGGGAGCAGTGATGCTTACCACAGAAAGGGAGTGTGGGAACCAACCGGCCACTGTGCAGGGGATGGGGGTTGGGGGTAAGAGATGAGGTAAATGTTCTGGAGCCCGACAATTATCATGTTGATGTCTTCACAGCATGGCCTACTTCTGTAGGGGGTTACGGGACAGAGCAGGTTGTTGCTCCGGGCAGGGACACGCGGCACCATCCTGTTGGATGATGGATGAACTATGCTCACTGCTAAAAATAACAACGTGGAGTCATTCCATGTGGTGTCAAAATAGGTACTCCACTTGATACTAAACTTCATAACCTGCAGGAAATGAATGAACGGAAGCTTGTTTTGTATGTCTTACTGGTATTTTAGTGCATTGTATTGGCTTGAATGGTTAATACTGTGGTGTATTAGTGCGCATGATGACTGAACTTACTGCTTGAATGAAGGTAGTGAGGGTTCCCAGGGTTTGTTGGGAGACCCACATTGGGGTGAACCTTCGCTCTCGGTGATGCAATGGCAGATGGACACAAAAGCCAGTCTTTCAACAGAAAAAAACACAAAATCTCTGTAGTTTTACCAGAGTAAAGCTTTCTAATTTGTTGAAAATGTGCATCTATTAAAGTCTCCAGTTCTTTTTTTGTATTAGAAAAGCTGTTTGTGTGGTGCATTGGGTACATCCTTTACTGTGGGTTACGTTGTGCTGTGTTGGCACAACAGAATAACAGAGACAGAGTCTTGGTTGTGTTATTTTGAGCTTTGGCACAGCTAGGATTGCTCACAAATAATAATTAACCTCTGCTTTCCTCCAGAAAAAGCGCTCACTGTCATTGTGGTGATAGTCCACAATGATTTGGTCCCCCTTGTAAGTCTGTTATCAAGATGCCGTCCTTTGTCACCGTGCTTGACAGCACCACACTCCCCCAGTGGTCTCCAGGCTACTTTATTCCATATTTATAATTTTTCTAAGCACAGTTGGCTTCTTTTGGAACAATATCAACCACAGCTTTGCCTCCCAGTACAACCCCCCTCACCACCACCACCCTCTTCCCAGTGAAATCTTAACTGTTCACACTCAAAGCCTGTCGATGAGAGGCCAGCTGTCCCCCGCCCTCTGCTGGTCTTTCCTGGCCTCCGTTGGTCTCCCGCCTCAGTGTACGACGGCCCACCCCCACCCCCACCCCACCCCTGCCCGCCACCCTACACACACACACGCTCTCACAAACACACACACTACCCGGGCTCGTGTGAAAGCATGAAATGCCATTAACAGCAGGCATCAGGTTACGCGGGCACAGCACCAAGCTATGTCCCCCCACTGCTAACAAAAAGGATGTGGTAAGAAATGTAAGCGCTGTACGCTAACGACACTCCCGGCATGTCACAACGCACATACGCACGCATTTCCCCATGGCAACTGGTTGTCGAAGCACCATTCTGTAAAAGTTAACCATAGACAGAAATAGAACACAACTGTCTTTAATGTTAGAGTCTCTTCAAAAAATACAGGCTGCTGGTGGGACCTTTCGGCATAAATGAAGGCTTGTGTGGCCGGCGTCAACGTCTCAGAGAATCTGTTTTGAAGCCGTTGCTAATCACATTGAGGACAATAACAGCTCATCGGAAATATAATCACAGCTTACGTAAAAGCTCCTGTCAATTTTTTTGTTTGACATCTTCAGCACTGGTCACAGTTGCATATATGTGGCGCACATTAGATCCTAATTCTTACTGGTCCGTCGGCCACTTTTGCAAACTTTGAAACAACAAGTATTAGGTTAGCATGAAATCTGGTTCACATCCTTAAATACGTTATCTATGGCATTTCCTCCTATCTTCAAAATCAGATTACGTTTTTTTTATTTGCCTTAAATGTAAATCTGACTGTTGATCATGCAGCATTTCTGTCAGGCTGCTGCAATTCAGGATTGTGGTGCGGATGTTGACATTTAGCTCAAACCTCTCAAAGTAAAGAAAATATGGGCTTAAACATCTCATTCTAGTTCTGCTTATCTTGCATATATAATTTGATGTAACTGACCAGTTTTGTGTGTGTTTTATAATTAGATGTAAGATTTCTTATAATAGTGATGTCCATTTGTGGTACCACTTGTGTATTTTTGCAATCGGTTTCCAAATTATGCAATCCAAAAAAAACAACAACAACCCAGCAGGATTAATACTGTGCCACGCTCTGACTGCAGCTCGTAGTGGTTAAGTTTTGGACAGAGCGGAGAGACTGGTTTCATTTCCGCACGTGGGAGGCATGCTCTGCATAGCCCGAGGACACTAAACCAGATATCTTTTGCATCTGATATCGGCTCATATCACTTCTTGACTCCCATCCATCACTGGCTGCACTACTATCTTTTCCTTCACAGGAGCAATTTCTGTTTGTTTGTTTGTTTTTTAAACAGTCAACAATGGTAATCTGATTAAACCGTTCATCACCAATTTAGAGACTTGTTTCATGTGAGCACTTAACTTTCCAGTGCCCCCCACCCCCGCCCCCGCCCCCCCTACCCCCACCACACACTCTCTCTACTTGCGTTTTTCTTTGACAAACTTGGGTTAGCTTTAATGAGTGGACTCCATTGTTACTCGGGTCCGCCGCCTGCTTGCAGCTGTGGATGAAACTATCTGGTGTATTTGGCATGGCGCCCACCTTCGGCCCCGGTTTCTAACAGGAGGAGGCGGAGGCGGAGGCCGACACATTGAATGTGCTTGATGTGGACTGATGGACAGCAGCCAGCTTGCCATGTCCTGCAGGAAAATGGAGCGCTTTCCTAATCTACTTAGACTGGAATCCATGGAAACCGAACGCCAGTGGAGAGGGACGGAAAGATGAAAGATTGGCGAACAAGTGAAAGTAACCCTGTGTTGAAATTTCTCTGCACAATTCAGTTGATATCAATGGCTCTTCCATATTGGCGCGTCACTTGTTTCCACAACCCGTAGAATTTGCTGGTGCCGCTTTCATGCCGTAGCTGTGTGACAACATCAAACTGCAGTGTAAACTCTAGCTTAACCTGTGGGCTCCACTGTCCTCTCTGTCATTATCGTGGCCCACCAGATGCTGCTGACAGTCAAAACAAAAAGATCTCTATCATTTTATCCGCCTCTTGCGTTACTTAGTTTAGCCCGGGGGGCGGTGGGGTCTCTATCAGGGGCTGTCTTACTTTTATAAATCTTCTCTGACATCAGCTGAGGGCCCCATCGTCCTCATCTTTCTGAGGGATGATGAAGGCGAAGTCTTGGAAGTCCCATATTACACATTGCCTAATCAGATAGCACGTAATGTGTGAAGTCATCTGCAGGGGCTTTTGTTGAACAGACAGACGCAACCTCCACCGCTCTTGGGTTACATTTTTTTGCGGGGCCAAACGGCATAAAAAAAAAAGTAATATTTTGTTAGGGCGCCGAGGGAGAGATGCGAGAGGCGCGAGAGTCCGAACCCATACTCCGAGACTATGACTCGCGGCGCGGGAGGAAAATCTGCGCCGAGCAATGCACACATTTTTAGATTCGATGCGGTTTCCCTCTGATGTGCATCACGAATGAAGAATCATAAATCTCCTCGAAAATCATAAAGAGGAGGCAATCTTAGAAAAGAGATCAAGTTTTATCATGAGCGGGCACATTGCTCAACTTACAGCCCACATCAAACGCGCTGAATCCATCCCTGTTTGCATTCCCCGAAACATTATGGGAGCTGCAGTTCCAAAAATGAGAGCATAATTACATATGCTCATACAGTCATTTGCCCTCCATTGAAAAGCGGTGGTCAGTGGGTAGCGTTGTCTCAACTTGGTCTGGAGACAAAAGTGCTGCTCACTGCCGAAAGCCCTTCCTATAGCCGATAGCACATTTGGCAACAAGCAACCAAAAAAACAAGTTTTCACTTCGCTGATAACATCCCCACCATTCCCCATTTGTCGTGTAACATCCTCAGAAGTAAATACGTGCGCAGTCTGATGAGAAAGGAGTGTGCGTCTGAGTGTGTGTTTGGAGAGTCTCGAGATTCCAGTGGCTGGGGAGTTTTATATTTGTTCCACAACAGAGGACGGACTGGACAGTAAGTTGATTTTCGAGAGCCAAAACATCAGAACACCTGGAGAAATAATCGTTGAGTCATTGGTATTTCGCGGCATTCGTATCTCGCTCTGTGGGGAGAGAATTATAATGTTTGGGCGCGTCGGTGTCACCGGCACATGAGGGTACGCCAGTCTGCCGGGGGGGGGGGGGGTCGACCCTACCAGCCGTCTTTTGTGCAGCTTTTGTACAGTATATCGTGTCTGTGCAGTTGTCATGCCGCTGTGATATGCGGCGGGGTGAGTGACCAGGGTGGGAATAAAGGATCGGGGATGAAAGAGGACAGATTGCATATTCATCTGGCCCATTTAGAGGAAGCGAAGCCTACCGAGATGCCTGTCGAAGCACACCGTCGGACCCCAGATTACTCACAGGTGCAATGGCGAGACACACACTTCAATCTCTCGCTCCTTTCACCATCTTCCTCTCCTTCCTGCTCCTTGTTTTCTGCCACCTTCGGCCCGGCGTGTTTTATCGCAGGCCCTCATCTCCCTCGGTCTTGGCGCGTTTCTGCATGCACGGCCTTTGTCCGTTATCAGCAATCTACATTGCTTATCGGTCCCCTTTTATGTGCAAGTTTTTTTCCCTTTCTTCTCTTGTCTGTTGCCGGCATGCTTTTTATTTTTCCACAGTTGCTCACAATGAGGTCCTGCTTCACAGCCAGTGCTGTTTCTGTAGAATTTGTGACCCAGTGAGCTCCATGATGTCAGAGTGGTGAGAGGTGCAGATGATACAAAGGCATTTCCGTAGTAAACTATTCATTTTTTTAATCTATTTTATAATTTTCATATGCAAATTCAGACATATGGACACTGACAAGGTGCAGGAATTTGTGAAAAATGTATGTTTAAGTGCAGAAGTCTGCACTCTGAGCACCAGTCGATTTACTTAATTTGTATTTGCAGCTTTGAGCTGTTTAGAATTGTATTTATAATTTTTTTACAACTGCTTAAAGCGCTTTGAATTGCCCTCCTGGGATGAATAAAGTTTTCTGGACTGAAGTTTAGCTCACTGCCTCCACTCAAACAAGAGCTTTGGCTTTTCTATACGACTTCAGGAAAAAGCTGAATTTTGTTTCTCAGATGTGTTCCTTCCTGCGCTGCCTTTTGAACCTTTCAATCCGTCTGTGCAAATTTGTGAGGAAATCACAGGATGCCTCCACTGTGAATTTCTCCTTGGGGGTCTCGCAGCTTGTCAGGTGTGTTTTTGATTCATATCTGCTCCACCTGCCTACATACACTCCCACATTCTGCATGATTTGCCCGAAGGGCCAAATCGACAGCATGCTTCTTAAGTGGATCCACACCAAAGGAGTGTCGCAGGTCTGTGCCTCGAGCCAGATCCATTGCGTGCAACTACCTCAGCCTCTAATTAAGCTTCTGAAGAGAGCGACAGCCTTTATTAAGAATAGAGATGTAACTCCGTGTACAACTGTTTCTAATCTTTTGCCTCATTCGTAGTCCACGCCCCTGCTGCGAGCAAGGCAGGAAGCGGAGTGAAAAGGTGCCTTCCAACCCCTGTGTTCTACCATGTGTCTGTTTGTTGTTAGATTTGTGCAGAAAAAAAAGAGTGTGTGTGCATCATGTTTTTGCCTCGTGTTCTGCAGCCTGATGCGGCAGCGGTGGTGCGCGGATGCTGTTGGGGGATGACTCCTCCAGATGAGCCTGTGTGTAGCAGCAACAGCGTTGCAGCTGGAATTGTTATCTCCTTTGATATTAGGGCTGCATGTAATGTGGAAAACACCCCGGGCCCGCTTCACTTCCTCCTCAGACGATAGGGGTTTCACATGCCAGTTGGTTTTTATAATCCTCCTGAGATTTGTAGTTTATTCCACTGAATTCAGCCATAGCTATGTTAAATATTTCCCCATTGCAGTTTTTTTCAATGGCTCAAATAGGAATATGTGGATTACATTCTATTTCATGCCCTCTAATTCCAGCCAGCAACAATCTTGGATTTGGCTGATTTAGTTTTTTTTTCTTTTGCTCCTGAACACACTTCACACAACAGGAGCGTCACACCCAAAGTTTCAGCACAAAAGGAAATTGCTTAATTTGCACCTGCGGTAAAACTGGAAAGTGTCTGATAAAATTATGCATCAACAGCCTGCTGACCACGTAGGTGGAGAAAGATGAAAAACAAATTACGCTGGCGTATTTTTCTGGAGGCCTTTGCCATCAGTGTGGCGCTCCCTCATGA
>CAESWR010000196.1:1100426-1112048 GCA_903171835.1 Mullus surmuletus | reverse complement strand
GACTCCGCAACCCCTCTCGTTGATCCCGCAATGATAAGCAGGCCTGAATGGGAACAGGAGGGATGTGCTGACTGGGACGTGAGTATCGGTCTGCAGGGTCTCAGGGGTCACTGGTGGTCAGCCTCTGATGTGGTCCAACATGAGTGTGATGCAGTCCATGGAAAGTGGTAGCAGCCCCCCCACACACACACTCACACACTCACTGAAACAAGCATGGTTCTGATTTGCGGCCCACCCACATAGCGGTCGGACTCGAGCGGACGCGGGCGAGGGAGCGCCGTGCTTTCCCCTCCGTCTTTATCGCTTCCCAGCCAGGAGTTTGAGTTTCACGCGGTTATTTACTGCAGTTGGGCTCAACGGCTCTTTTTTTCTTTATTCTCCCACCTCTCCTTCACGCCGGGCCCAGGTGTGTGTGCAGTCAGCCGAGGAGATATGTTGGCTCGTCTACAAAGGCTCCGGCATAAAAATGGATCAGGAAATTCTGGTTCCACTTAACACTCAGTCCCTCCCCTAACTTGGCAGTAAATGCCACAAACCAACCCCCTGACCCACCCACAGCTGCAGGAAAAGGTGATGAAAAGTTATTGCCACATTGTTTTTGTCACCTGCTGCTGCTGCTGCTAAGTAGGACATTTCATCCTGGCGGTCCTTGCTGATCCCTAACCTTCAACTTTAGCTGATCAATCGCAAAAGACAGGAAAAACCCGATACAGGGTATTTTTGTGTGTGCGTGTGTGCATGTGTGTGTGTGCCCGAGGCAGCTCTGCAGACAGTCTTGACTCAGGTGACAGTTAATAGGCATGACTATCAGCATTGTGGACCCTCCAGTTGACTCCAGTTGAGACAGGATTCTTGAGTCTCCTTTCATGTCATATGAGGTCACCCTCTTTTGTGTCCACTGCTCACACACACCGTCAGCGAGTCTCGCAGATACCCATAGTCCTCGCGCCCTCAGGGCCGCAGGAAGGAGAGACCCTGCAGAGGAAGTGTAAAGGTCTAATGTTAGACTGCTGAGTGACTGTGGCAGGATACTAGATCGGGTTGCGGGGGCCAGCCGGCCCTTTATTGTAAAGTTGAGTTGATCTGCCCGGCTGAATGGACCCGGTCTCCGTCAGCAGGGTGGTGTTTGTGCTCTGGACCGCCGGACCTTCCCGGAGGCGCTAACCACAGAATGCCACAGTGGAAATCTGAATTCCTTTGTATCACAGAGGAATGCCATTCATGAATTTTTGACTTGAAAGATGATGCTTGACACATTTCATTCCTAGTTCTTACATGTTTTCCTTTTTTGTCTTTTTTTCCCCCCAAAAATGTCAACAACTATCTTGATTTTCACAAGCATTCATAACACAAATTAATTTACTTCACTCAAAAAAGTCCAACATTTTGAAAGGAACTAAACTGGCCTTTTTAATATGATTTTTATACTGAAATTCAATCATCCCAGATTCCACCTCCGACGGATCCTCAGACTGTTTTCGCCATCTGCAGGATCTGTGTGTTACCAACAATGTCTCTGTGTGGTTCCAGCCCTCCTGGTGGCAGACCGCAGGTGTTTACGTGCTCAAGGCGAGCTGGTCAGGCCTGTGGATTTGTAAGCAAGGGATACGCCGCCGACTGCCAACTTTCTGTCCGTCAGTAATGTGTCGCCCGTGTCCAGAGCCAGTGGTTTAGCCACAATATTAGAAAGCAAGGGAGTACCAGCAATATTTCAAAGCCATACGATGAGACAAGGACGGAGAGGGGGATGTTTTGATGGGACCCAGAAGAAAGTGCAGAGAGTGACCCCATAACGGGCTATGATTGAAATACATATTCCAGCAGGAAATGACTTAAGGAACTCCCTGGAACTGCCCCCATACTGGTTTAGTCATTTGGCAGCGGCTATAAGACGGTAGCAAAGAAAGAAAGGCACACTTTCTGTCAGGAACCTCTCTCTTCTGCCGAGGACACCACACTGAGCATTCAGACTTTGTGTTAAGGTGAATCCCGGCCAATGATAGTAAAAAGGAAAAAAAAAAAGAAAAGAGAGTGCGCAGAAGTCGAGTACAGTCTGGGTTTGCCTGTGATTGAATTCAGAGACCTCCACTGTCCCTGCCAAGAATCTGCAGCAAAACAGTGATGTTTTGTCTGCAAGTGGGAAGAGCATCCAGGTTCGGACTTTCCGCCGGGATTTCTCCACCTTCACCTCCTCACTAAGGTCTCCCTCTACATTTCTGAACAGCAGAGCGCTGCCTACTTGTGGTATCGGTCCGGCCTGTAAATCACAGACAGACTGTCCCTGGTGAAGAGATTTATCTTTTGAGTACCAGAATACACCAGCAGAGCTGCGCTGCCAGGCTGCACAAGTACCAATTTAAAAGCTTCCCCATGATATGACAGCGCGGCGGTGATGACAGGCTGCGCTCTTTTTCCGGGCTCCTTACCTTTCATCCCGCAGAAAAGAGAGCGAGAGCGGAAGCCCGCTGAAAGGCCTTTAAAGAAGGAAGCAACTGCACCATAATGTTGCCGCTGCGGTCGAAGGACGGCTGGTGTTTTGTTGTCGGAGGCAGATCAAGCTGAATACCGTCGGTCTTCTGTAATTATGCGCCAAATATATTTTAATGAGGAACGCTGTCCATAAAAATGTCATTTGTGCAAAGCCATTTTGTTCTCTTGAGAGATCTGGGAGGATATGTTGGATGTCTTTCTATGTAAATACTAGTCTCGTTTTTTGTTTTTTTCCTTCCCCTCTCCATCGGCGCCCAGACAGAACTGCAGTAGGTGAACACTGCAGGGTTCATTCATCGGACTCAGGACTGTGTGCTGATGTTCAAAGACGCGCCTCTCTAGGTGGCACGGCTCTGTGAAAATGAATGCCCTCCAATGGCAGACAGCAGCAGCTACATCTCAGCTGTTATTTGTTAGTGTGTGTGTGTGTGTGTACTGTACACAGACTGTTACCAAGTCGGACGGGTGATTTATGTGTATATATGCTATAGAGGCTTTTATGAGCCTATAAGTGAATGTGTTGAGTGTTTCATGGTTGTTGCATTGAGTGTATGCAGACAGATGTTATCGCGCAGCCTCCTCTACATCCAGAATTTAAGACTTCCGTTGCTAAAGATAAGCATCGTTTGTCACAAATTTGCAGCTGGGGGACCCTCAAAATTCGGACTTCCGTTTCTGTTCAATTTGAACTGTTTGGGATGTTTGGTTCGGTACGACTCCTTTAAAGTCAAATCTGTTGGTTTCATGTCAGTTTGTTGCCTTTAGCAAAACACGGTGCGGTCAAATTCCCCCCCGTTTCTCTACAGTTTAAGTAATGGCAAATACAAACGTCAAGTCAGAAAAGAGAGTAAATAATTGAGTGTGAAAGTATTATATTTGTCTAATAAATAGGGGAATTTGATATTGTTTAACATTCTTTTTTGTAAAAAACAAGATTTCCAACAAGGCCAAAAGAAGGTGTTTAATGTTTTTATGTCTATAGTTTTTCTACAAATTTTCTGGTAAAAGTCTTTTTGTAATTATAATAGACTTCTGTAATTGAACACATGCTGGGCAATTTTCAGCAGTAATTTAGCTAGAAATAGCTGAAAATCATCCAATTTAACTTGTTTAAAGCATAGATGATGGCTCATAACTGCTTGTTTTTCATAATCCCAAAAAATAAGATGACCTTCTCTTTATGGGCACATGACCCCATTAATTTGTTTGCTGTTGAACTTCCCATAATGCCCGGAGCAAAGGGTGGTTTTCATATTACACTTGTTCATGTACACACACACACACACACACACACACACACACACACACACACACACACACTCACTTGTATAAAGACGGAGTGGTGTTCCAGCAGCCGTGTTTACCTGCCCACTTTAGTGGATTCCTGGCGCTGAGGTAGAGGCTCCGGTGCCTGCGTGTCTACTGTCTACAGCAGAGACATTCTTAGCCTGATATCGCTGCTCAACAAAGATGTTGAAAGGCCATATTGAAGCGGGGGGGCAAGGGGGGGGGTTGAGGAGATAGACAAAGTCACCTCATAAAACTTGCCATCGCCAGTGTGGCCGGAAGCCTTGAAGTGTCATGCATGCGGAGGGAGAGCAGGTGTGAGCTTCTGTATATGTTTGCGCGCGTGTAGATGCTGTGTATGTGCATGCATGCATGCTGTGTGTGTATGTGTGTGTGTGCATGCTGTGTGTGTGAGTGTGCAGGCATGTGCGTGGGCGCATGTGTGTTCACATGTGTTGAAGTCAATGCATCTGTGTTTGAGTAATAAATAGAGTTTGTGTGTGTGTGTGTGTGTGTGTGTGTGTGTGTGTGTCTGCGGATGTGTGTATATCTCCCGGGCCTGGCGGACATTGGGCAGGGCTGAGATTGCGCACACACACACACACGCACGCACACACGCGCGCACACACACACATACACTGCTCTCTGAGGTCGTGTTCATGTCACCGCCCAAATTGAGCGGAACTCACTGTTCACTAGTTAAAATCATGCTTTCTTGGTTAATCACACAGCAGTAGGTCATGTGTGTGTGTGTGTGTGTGTGTGTGTGAGTGTGAGTGTGTGTGTGTGTGCAATAGGGAGATGAAGCGACTTCAAAGCGGCGCGGCAGCATTCTCTCAGCCCAGCCTGTTTACACTGCTCAGTGGAGTCTGCATTCCTCTGTCTCATTTTTCCATGGCATTCCATGAGGAGCTCCATGCTGCTGGCTGTGTGCCCACGCCTCAGCAACGTTTACCCCTATCACCCCGCCACCCCCCCCCCCCACCCCCCACCCCTGCCCATATAGAACATACATACCTTTGTGCGCACACTGCTTGGCCATTAAAACGAGACTGGACCCAGCTGGGCCGGCGGCGTGCAGTACCTCTCCAGCGAGGGGACTCGCATGCACCACAGCGCCACAGGGGGGCAAGAGACTCCGGTGGGGGGGTGGGGGGGGTGGGGGGGATGGGGGGGTGGCCCCCTCCCAGACCCGCAAAATGTCAGCCCCGCGTCTCGCTGACACTGGATAGAAACATCTGCGTCGGTTCGTCTTGAAAAGCTCTCAGCACATTCCCTGACCATAAATCAGGCTGCTTCAACGCCTGCCTCGGAGCCAAAGTGAAATATTACGGTAAAAAAGAAAACAATTATGCTGCCAATTACAAGGTGTGTTGCAAGCAGTCGGCGGCCACATCAGGGATGATGTTTTTGCGACTATTTACTGTTTGAGTTGCTAAGGATGTGAGCGTGCGTGCGTCTAGGCCTACACTCTTAAGTACAAGACACGGAAAAGCCCCTCATTTAGCTGCCACACTTTCTCGCTCTTATGACTGCGTTTCTCCGACATCAGCCGCAGGTGATTATGGGATTCCCTGTGGGGCGGAGCGGGGAGACGGTGGCAGACGGTGACTTCGTCGGAGGAATATGTCCCCGTCTTTTCCACAGGATCCTCCCCTGTGTTAAATTAGATACCCTTCCATGACGGAGCAGGAGGTCACGACACGCAAAACACGCCCATCTGAGAGCGCCTCCTTTTATTGCAGCGTCTTTTAGTCTTGGATTTGCGGTAATAAAAAAAATATGTCAAAAATCCCAATTTCTGGAAGGCACATGGGTGACCTCTCCAAGATTCCGGTTGAGTAATCTGCTTTGTTTCCCTTTTGTTTTATGGTGGATTTCTTCTTTCCAGGAAAAGCTTTAAGCCCGAACATGCAACTAAATGACTTTTTGGAAAGTTTTGCTGTGTTTACATACTCGAGCGACAGATGTTAGAAGAATCAACTGTGAAGATGGAGGAAGTCAGTAGGTTAAGTCATTTTGCCTGTCATTCGTCCTGAGCAGATGGGGAGGATGGGGATGCCTAGGAGGGCATTTCAGGAAAAATGATTTACGGCAAAAACCCAAGCCCCGATCCAAAATACCGAGCTTTACGTTTCTCTGCAAACATCTTTGATGGGTTTGCGCCGGTTTCCAGCCACCGGTGGGGCAAAACGTAGCAGCTGCCGACCAGCAGCGCAGATGCAAGTCAATTCACGGGGCTTCAAGTCAGATTTCACCATTCAGACTATCGCTCTTCAACCTCAAAGAGCAAAATGGTTGGAAAACCCGGAGGCCGGACCCCCATCGGGAGAGCCGGACTGGCGCTTTGCCTGGTGGGCTGCTGTGCTGCTGCAGCATCGATCTCCCTCATCAATCTGAAGGAGGGCTGTGTGATATATTGATATCATTTTTATTTTTTTTTAAACGAGATATGGAATGAGACCAAATCGTTTGGATTGATGTAGTATATTTGTTGTAAAGGAGAAGAAAATCTGTAATTTGATTTTAATAAGACATTCAGTTGTCAAACTAAACTAAAGAAAAGATTGGCACATATAAGTTACTTTTTACATTTTATTGTAGGCTCTATTTTTTTATTTAAAATATTTTTTAAAGTGCACCTTACATGGGTCTTTATCTTTTCAAAAAAGGCACTCCTGTCGTTACAAAGTATTTGTTATGTTTAAATGGTTATTTGAACAGCTGAGTTTGAACCAGGTGAAGAAACCTATTTATTGAAATAGCCAGTTACAATAAAACTACTTGTGACATGTCATATTTGACTTTGACTGAACATTTGGCTCACTTAGCAGGAAAAGTATCAATATATCTGGATATGAGTTTTGGTCCATATCGCCCAGCTCTAATCTAAAGTATTTACCTCGTTATTTGACAACATCTTATACAAACATCCAACATAATCTATATGAGAGAAAATAAGCTTTCCTCACTCCAGCTTCATATTTCAGCCCTGGTGTGGTGGCATCCATTTTCAGCCCCTCAGTTGTATTTAGGGGTTTTGCTTTATGAGGATGACTGGAAGACCAACTGGAAAACTGGAACAGCGAGAAGGGGAAACTGGCACCCTCTCATGTGCCATAGTAAAGTTTGACCCTGGTTTAAGAACGCTATAGTGCAACAAAAAGGACACAGTGATGGGGTTGGAGGGGGGGGTTGCGTTTCAAGATGAAACAGGAGTGTTAAAATCAGTGTTTACTACTGTTTAGTATTTTATACGCAAGCGTAAAAAATAAAAAGCACCTGTCTCTCGTTAAATAGAACCATGCCGAGTTCCCGTCACCGTCTGGGGAGAGCGAGGAGCGCTTTTTGGGTTTTATGCGGCGCTTTTATTTCGGAGCAGAAGATCCCCGTCTCTGAAACATTTCCTCCAGAGCAGTGACAGCATTGGTTAACAAATGTTGAAATAGGCCTTGGCTCGCTGGCTTCGGTCACATATGTTTGTTGCCACCCTGTTGCTGGGAATGACAGTGTAGGTCTGTCACTCCGTGGTCCACCACTTTGGTCCAGACTGAAATATCTCAGCCACCGTCGGTTTGATCGCCACGACTTTTTTTTTTTTTTTATTGCACAGACGAGTTCCCGAAGGATGAATCCCTCCGTGATCTTATAGCTTCTCCTCGAGCGCCACCAGCAGGTCGGCAGATGTCCGCCACTGCTCGGGCCGGCTCCAGATGGCACAAAACATGGCACATTTTAAACAAGAGAAAAGTTGTGTTTGACGTTTGTGGCCTTCTCGGTGACAGCAATGATGATGATGGATTGATTGCACTGAAACTTTATATGGACGTTTTTGTCCTCCTCTACATTAATCACCGATGCAAAAACTTGACATTTCTTCGCGCCAATACTGGATTCAAATGCAATTGTCTTATTCTTTGTTTTATCAACAAATACCTAGAAAAAACATTTTCCAGATTTTCCTTCAAGCCTGTGCTAACTTTTTTAGCACAGTCTTCACATTTATCTTAAAATATGTCAACAAATCAGCAACTGTTGCTTTTAGCTCCCTGGAAAATCAGAAAATCACACATCAAATCATTTTTCTTTCGGAAACTCTTTTGAATGACAGGATTTTAGCAAAGGATAAATGAGGAGGCAATGTTAACAACCAGACAGAAATATAATTTTGTGGATTGGTGGCATTGTATCGAACCTGAAACCTGATTGATACTTGAAAAGGAGGTAACGTCCTGTGTTAAATAACAAATGCTAATCTTATTTCCTCAACACCCTTCCTCATCCACCCGCCTGATCTCTTTCCACGGCCGTAAAGTGATTGACAAGGTGAAAAGTGTGAGTCTCCTCTCTGACCGATGTTGTGGAACCTGAGAGAGCCGGCGAGCGGTCCTGCAGGCCAGGGAAAGGCCGGAGGAAGCCTGGAGGACGTGTGGCTGTGGCCCCCGCGTCTACG
Organism: Mullus surmuletus; assembly: GCA_903171835.1. Lineage (NCBI taxonomy): Eukaryota > Metazoa > Chordata > Actinopteri > Syngnathiformes > Mullidae > Mullus > Mullus surmuletus. The sequence continues at coordinate 1,103,818 of CAESWR010000196.1, read as the reverse complement.
GGGAAGAAGGATCACTGCAATGCTAACAAACTGCCGGGTTACCAAGCCACTGACTTGTTATGACAGGGAAGTGCTGTGTTTATGTTTGACTCGGAGCTTTGAAATGTATAGTGGTGCGCTGGCCTGAGGCTGATGGAGCGGCCCTGGTTGTTGTTGCATTGTGAGCTAGTGAGACCGTGGAACCTGTGGTGGGAGTATTGGAACGCTCCATCTTTGAGCCGTTTCCATGGTGATCCAGGGCTAAAACTACTCTGTCTGTATAGTGAAGCTTTATTGAATCAATGTGCAATAAGTAAAAAAAAAAACTATATTTAGCAATTATCAAAACCATTAGCTCTTCTTTTCTATTCAATTTCCTTTATGTAGCACCAATTCAGTTATGTCTAGGCACTTGAACCTTGATCAGGTCTAAACCACCTGTCAAGACAGCACCAACTGAAACCAAGACATTATCGAGACAATAGAGTATCGAATCTGAGACAAGACCAAGCCGTTTGTATATATCTAAAAAGAAAAATCACAAGAAAACACGCCATAAGACTAGAATCTTTTTTTAATCAAGTATGCTTCTGCAGAAATGCAACAGGAACATTTCTTTTGTGTAAGGTATTTCTTAATAATTGTCCTGAACATTTTGCATCTTGGTGCTTTGCCAGCTATTTTGACTCATTTTCAAGGGAAGGCAGCAGCTGCATTCTTCTCTACTCTGTTATCACAGTGTGCTGTCCTGGTCTCGGATGGTTTTGATCAGAACTCCCGAGTCCGCCCAGTCCGAGACCGAGGCAGGGCCGAGTAAGAATGACTTTGAATCCGAGACGAGACAGGGATCTCGAGATCGGGGTGCTACCACACTAATATACTGTATTCTAGTAGGTCTGTTCCTCCTTCGGACCTATAAGACCAAATCCAGTTTGTTGAATTATAAGTATAATTGCTTATGACAGTTGAGGCTATACTTAAACCTTGCCGAGCTTCAATGTATGCAAATGAACTGTATTTAACTTCCCTCCATGTGTTTTCTGCACCCACTCGTTTGCCACAAGATGACACAAATCCAGGGGACTTTTTGCTGGTCGGTGTGCATCCCCGCCGCTATGCAATAAAAACAGTCGGTCCGCCATGCTGCGATGAAAAGCCAGCGGGTTGAAGAGGACATGTAAACATATAATAAGCGCAACGCAACAATGTTTAATTACTAACGCTGTTGCGACTGTTGCGCGCTGTCTACTAAAGTCCATTTTCTCTGGTCATGTCGCACCAATTTCCCAAATATTTGCACCTTTCCCCACAGACAGCTATGTTTCTTCCTGTACTGAAGTGCTCCTTTCAGTCGGGGGAACACAACAGTGCAGTGCGAGCATGAGAGACCAAATTAGATATGTTAAGCCGCTCTCACACGGGCCATTATGACTCGGCAGCTGAGTTCCAAAATTCAATATTTTCGGTTGCTTTCACCATGCATGAATGAAAGTCCGCTCCACTGATCAAAGCGCAGGTGTGGCGCTGCACCCAGCCTGGCGCCGCGGTGCAAGAGTTCATCCGAGTTGAATTTTCATGCTCTGTGGTGAAACCTTTGCGCCTCTGCTTCAACGCAGTCGGAAAGAGGGGAAAGGGGGGAAAGCATTTATTCCCCCATGCCTCCTCTTCAAGCACTCAGCAGTTTAGTTAAGCGGCTCACCCAGCTTCCCTTTTTTTTTTTTTTTTTAAACTCTTCTCCCTTCAGGTTCTTTTTTTCCAGCGTCTTATCCCCTTTATAGAACAGAGACAGTCTGACGAGCCTGGGGTGGGATGGGAGGGGAGGGAGGGGAGACGCTCCTACTTAAAGAAAGCACCCGGGCAAATTTGGGGCTAGTGGTAGTTATTTGGGCCTCATTATGGGATCACATTTCCCCAAGTCATTCTCTGTGGTAAGCGTTACTGGATACGGGGCTGACACTGTCAATAAAGCCGGGGGGAAAGATGACACGCCTTTTGTTTTGACAGGACCAAAGCAGTAATGCCTCCTGTTCGTTTGCATTTGCAAAGGGAGCACAAGGCGACTTTTCCAGATGCTCCGGCGGAGAGCGGACCCTCCGCTCGGGCTCCCCTGGCACCAAACGCCAGCCTTTCATAAAAGTCCGCCCGGCGCGGGGTCCTGAGATGCCGCGGGAGTGCGGTTAGAGGAGTGTGTATCTGTGTCATCTGCGGTGCCTGGTAGCTGGATCGCAGTGTGTTTGAGGGAGCCAACGCAGGCTGATTATTGGTCCAAGGACGGATATGACATTTGAGAAAAAGCCCTCGATGCTGGCTTTCAGCAAATCCAACCCCCCCCCACCCATCCACCCTCCCACCCCTTGAAACCAACTGCTGAGATTTGGACGCGCACTTTCGGGACGGCGGCGTTCTCACTGAAAATGAGAATCGCAAAGGTCTCGGGGCTGAGATGAAGAAGGCTCCCACGGTGTTTGATCCATTGTTATCGAAGCGTTCCTCCAGCTCCGACCTGATGAATCACGCAGACCAGACTGTGAGACTCGGCTCCAGAGCTCCGCTGTGATTTATCGGAGGCTGCTGAAATTCAATTAGGAACATGAAGAACTGCAAACTGACTCTCCTTTTGAGGGTGTGATCAGGGTCCTGGTTGTGGCTCAGGTCAGGTCATTTAAGTTTAAGTCAGCAACTTAAGCAGCACTGCAGAGCTGACTATTGCACCACAGAAGTTGCAAAGAGCCTCCGGCGACGACGCATTGCTGTGCTCTCACTCACTGACCTGTAACACACACACACACACACACACACACACACACACACACACACACACACACACACACACACACACACACACACACATTCTGTTTTGGGGACAGGAAGCAAAAGGTCAGTGTCTGAACTCGTCACGTCACCTCAGGCTCCCTTATCCCTTCAAAACGCACACTTAAATCTAAGCAGGGATAGGCACTAAGTGTTGCTCAGTCGCCGGGGCAACCGGGCCTGTATCTCCCCCATCTATTGAATGTGGTCTCGTTGCTCCTTCTGGCAACTTTTTCTGAGCCTTAAACAAACATTGCGCCATTTGGCCTCGTGGCAGGCGCCTTTGCTTGGTTTTGATTTACACCTTCAAAAGGCAAAACAAAGACTGGTGATTTATGATACGTTATGATTGATGGTAAATCACTCAGGGAACCTCTGGGTGTCTCTGATTCCTCCAACTGTTTAACCAGTTTGAAGTGAACTTTTGGGACATTGTTGTAAAGAAAGAAATAGCAAATAAGATGTGAACTAGGATGGAACAAATAACTAAAACTTGTGGAAACTGCTGATCAGTTAATCTTTGTAACTTATTTGTGACTTAATTTCTTTCTTTATTTCTTTCTTCTTCTGTTTTTTATTAAATAGGCAGCAGCAGAACTTTT
>CAESWR010000196.1:1065991-1084921 GCA_903171835.1 Mullus surmuletus | reverse complement strand
AAAAAAAAGATCGGACCGTTTCTCATGTGGCAACTTTCACGGCTGAGGTTTCTCCATTTAAAAGGCCCTGTAGATGTTTGGAGAAGTGAGAAGAAAGCATTGGAGGCAGGGTTTGGTATGTTTGCGCTCCCCGCGGGATCAGAGCCGTCCGTTCATCCGAGGGATCTAAACTCTCCCTCTTTACATCTCTCTCGCCGCCATGTAACCCAGGTGGTTTACTTAATTATACTTATTACAGTCAACTACTGCTATAATTAAAGTATATCACGATCGTTACATCTGTAATTAATTTTGGAACTATTTCATGTGTTTACTCAGCTTGGGCAAATTATAGTGATTGTTCAGAGGAGCAGCAGTCGGCGTTGTTAATGCACACGCCGAAAATGTCAAAAAAATATTGTTGTATAGTGGCATTGTAGTTATACGCAGAGATGTACTTGACTCCGGAGGCGATGCGTGTCCTATTATTTGTCTCTCCCTCCCACTCCACTTCTGAAGCCTCGAGGCCTGGAACGGACCTTTAACCGGAAGTCAGATACTTGGACAAGAGGGTGGGTCCTGAGGGGCGGAGCTACAGCCACTGAGACACAAATAGGTTGCAGTTTTTCCAGTTAGAACTGCAGGAATTACTGTAAACTCCATGCGAAAATGTTCTATTTATTACCTGTTAACCCATTGACCTCGATATGTTCAGAATTTAGCAGCGACTGCAATTTTCGGGCTTATTTTGTCGGACAGAAACCAAGCTGATTTGTATCACAGCTCTTCTTTCTCATCTTTTTCTGAGCTTTATTTCGTATTAACTGATGGCTCACAGAGGCATCAATCTGTTCAAACAAAGACAAGAAAAGTAAAATTCCCAGTTAGAAGCCGCCCTGCTCGGGGGCACTGGGACACACCCTCCGCGCTGCGTGGGCACGGGACTCACCGTGCGTGAAGAGTGAAGTGAAAGGTCGAACGGTGGCGTGTGTGGGATCAGGTCGGGCCTCTTCGGCTCCATCATCACACTTGTCACTGGCGGCCACATCAGTCTCATCTGCCCCCCGGGGTGCGGGCGCTCGCCATCCGCCTCTTTGATGTTTCGAGGATGTATTTAGCGGGCGATAGTGTATCAGATGACACTGGTCTTTCTCTGTCACCCCGCGCTTTGCATGTCAAATCTGTGTCACGGTGCAGCCGGCACCCGCTACCGAGGAGGGGGCGGGCGAGGAGCGAGGGGAGTGCAGGGAGAAAGAGAGAATGTCGGGCCGAGCGTCGGTACTCCGAGTTCTCTAAATGACCTCTCTTACCTCCAGACAGGCAGATCGGGTTCAAAACTTTTTTCCAGTGTGTCTCCTCTGAGAAAGATGGCCAAGCCCAGGTTCTGGATTTAGTGTTTCTGCGTACGTGTGTATGTGTGTATTCATAAGGATGAATGGAGGGTAGGAGGAGGAGGAGGAGTGTGTGATTCAGGCCCACCCCCTCGGGCTTAATACTTTTCCTGAGAGCGTAGAATCTGCTCACCTGCCCTGACACGCCAGCCCGCCCGGCCCCTCCTCTTAATGCTCGCCCCCCCCTCCTGCTCGCCCCCCCACATCAAAGTACCCCTCTGAGTAATGGATACCCAGCAGGGCCACACCCTTCCCTCCCCTCCGACCAACCCAACTGCCGCGCTGCCAGTGGCGGGCACCCGGCAATCACTCAGCACACACACATACACACGCACACAACAATTATTCACACACAATTAGACTTAAACGTGCAGCTTCAATGCTATGTAAATAACATTTCAAGCAAACAATCATGCTTGTTATTGGTGCCCTTTCATTTACTACACAGCTACTAGAAGAGAAAAAATAACAAGGCTATACAGCTGTGACTATGAGATAGTAAGCGTATCTGTTCCTAAGTGCGGTGTTGAATGAGTTCTCTGATAATAGACTGTTTTTTTTAAACCACAGACAGGTGTAAATTATAATATTGGCTCCATTTCAGTATGGTAATTGTCCAACGGTGTAACGTTAGCCTCTAATGCCCGCAGTTCACAGAGGTATTAGACATCATGGAGTGAGACCGAGAGTCTGCATTGTGCTATTTTAATTATGAGCTTGCATTAACCGGTTAACATGTCCACAAAGCGAACATACGAATGTTATCCATCGAAAGTTTGTAGGAATTGTTCAGTCTTGACAAAAACAACTGGACTAACAGGCCGCCTCGAGAACATGCAGTGAGATAAAACTTGTGATGTAGAATTAGGTAGACTCGGTACAAACAGTGCTTGTTTTTGTTTTTAGGACATAGCCTTTCTCATTTTGTCTTCCTCTAAGTAATCATAGTCAAAGTTGTGGCGATAGCACGAAGCAGCCCAGCCAACTGTCCACCAGGGACACGGATTACCACACGGACGCCGACCAACGGACCAGCCGCACAATTATACCTTTGATCAATCAATTCCTGAGAGTTCTGTGTGAGTAGACGGCGGCGTGCGTCCTCACGGGCCACACAGCGCTGTACATTAACACGGGACGCCCAACTTAAACACAATGGCGCCATCATCAACGGGGAGTCTGCACCTGTTTTCAATGCCATTTAACCCCGCCATCGTCGCCACCCGCCCGCACCCCCGTCTGCTCCTCATTTAGACGTGCGGCGTGTCCCAGTGCCTCAGTAATGGTTCCAGTGTGCCGAGCCGGTCAGGAGAAATGACAGAGCAGAGAGCCGGCCTCAGACCTGTAGGCCCGGAGCGCCGTAGTCTGTCATTAGACACTTTAATGCAGCAGCAGCACCACAGCCTGCTTGCCTCACTCTTCCCCTTCCCTCCCTCCCACTCTGACTTTCCCCCTTTTTTTTTCTTACCTCTTTCACTCTCACTTCTCATTCCCACACATATTATTTCATGGTGTAATTTACCCACGCACCGAGCGATGGGGATAGAACCTACATGATCCCCACAACAAAACCACTCAGATAGATCTTCTTTAGATCCTTTAAAGCCTCCCACCAGTTATTGAATTGGTCAGGAGAGACAAGAACTGCCGGTCTATGATGTGTGTGTGCATGTGTGTTTGCATATTTTAGCGATATCATCAAATAGCAATAGATTTACAATAGAAACCACCATAAATTTACAATTAAAATAAACACAAAAACAGCAAAATCTTGAAACGCAACCGCGGCCTTCTCTGGAACAAGTGAATGTCCCTTGTCAGTCTTTTGTGTCTTTGTCATATAAAACGCCTCAATATGAGGATAAAGACTTGCACAGCCAGATGTTTTTCTCTGTGTGCTTCTTGCCGCAGATTATCAAAATACTTGATGTCCTTTTAATGCACAGATGTCTTCATAAAAGTCAAAGGTCATGAAGCTACTGGGTCACACTTTGACTCTGAATATAGTTCAGTGTTCAACTAATACAGCAGATGTTTTTCTCCATGACGAGACCCAGCGTGTTTATCTGTGTGTAATATTCCAATCACCACCCACCCCCTTTTCCTCTGCATTACACTGGAACATGGCTGCAGATGAAGGAAGTTCTGGGTTGCCCGGGGTCGTGCCATCCGCACCACATGAAACCCATGAAAACACCGAGACATTAACAGGCAGAGCGAGGTTGTCAGGCGATGGAAAGACTTTGGTTTGTGCCGAACCGAAATGAAGTGCGTAGTTTTGCCTCCGCACCGTCGAGAACACGCTGTGATGCCAGGAGCGTCTCGCGGACCGCACTTCGTCAGGGATGTAAACAAACAGTGCTGGCAGGCCGTGAGTGGGCCACCCACTGCAAGAGAGAGCAGATCGCTGGCTCGATGGGGTGTTTACTCAAGATGAGCCTTGCTTAATCCTGCAGTCGGCGGAGGGTGCTATAGATCCCTAGTTGGGTTTGTTTGCGCGCAGACTGTGTGTGAATCCGTCTCTCTGTCCAAAAACAGCTCCAGTCAGAGTGAAAAAATCTCAGTATGTAAACAGGCAAAACTGCGACACCTGTTAAAGAGTCTACACTCAACCTGATCCAACATGAATTAATAGATAGGAACAAGAAAGTTGGCACCAGGGACTATTTTTTACATCAATATTATTAATCCTCTTAGACTCAGTTGTATGAGGGTGTCGTTTGTTTGAACTCAATATATGGCCAATATTTTTTACATTAGAAATACAAACGTTATATTTCTTTCATTAAAAATACAATTACATTGGACAAACCAGATGCATTGTTTGTGCTATGTTGCTACACTTGTCCACAGGAGGCTTTTGAAATGATAAAAAAAAGTAAGAAGAAAAGAAAAAGAGAAAAAAAGGAAAAGAAAAATGAAAAGAAAAGCGGTGTACAATAACATTACAACAATCAAAGAGAGGCAGTTTTTCAGATTAAATACATACATAAACATACATTTTAATCTATTTATTCCACTGTTTTTAACTGTACTGTAAAGTGCCTTTGAGTTCGAGAAAAGCGCTATACAAAATAAATTTATTATTATTATTATTATTATTATTATTATTACAAACTACAAAGAAAATGCAACATTGTCAAGCAATCAGCCAGTTAAGACTATTCATGTGAGCACTTTTGTTTTCGTTTTTTTAGCCATTGCCCAATTGCCCAGTACTTTATATTTATGTTTAATTATGGCACGTTTAGCATTCAAATGGATATATATTTGTCTCTTATGCCAACACTGCTAAATGAATAAGGGTAGAGAATCAGAGTCAATGATGTACTGTATCTCCTGTTGAATCTGTGCCCTGACTGGCTGCTGGTCCTCCCTGTAAATAGACCAGATCCCAATTAAATAGAGCTGACATTCTCATCTAAGGGTTTTATGTTTTTGCTCCAACACCTGAGCTCCTCTTTACTCGTAATAACGTCACAACCGGTTTCGCATTGCACAATGTTGATGGTCGCGGCGCCACAGCTGATCTCATGTCAGCAAAACCCCTGTGTGTTCATGTGGATGCATACCTGCATGCGTACCCACGTGACCCGGCTGGCGGCGCCTCCTCCTGGCTCGGCGCCCTCAGGTGTGTTTATGTTTGTGAAAGCTCCGCACTACGTGCCATCACGCCGCTTCCACGCCGGCTCGCGAATCCGCCGACACGTGTTTGTCTCCTTTCAAAACCCATCAGTGTCAAAAGTAGAAGCAGACTGTTATTGCCTCCGTGTTGTTTGCTAGTTTTTCAGCGGTGACGTCTTCGCTGTATAACCCTGCAGAAACCACAGTCATTTCCGACGGTGCAATTTGTTTTTACTCAAATGCCAAATATTGTTTAATCACATGTGTCAAGTTTCACCTCACGAGGATGGGTGTTTACCTAACCACAGCGATGTCTGTTTCAGTTCCGACCATAACAAACCTGGAGATGTTGAAACACTCGCCCTGGCAGTCCTTTTAACTGCCTTGTTAGCGTCAGCACTGCGCTTTTTCATTGCACTATTAAAGGTTAAATATATCTCCTATTAATCATGTAATGAGATCTTTCAGGCCGCTTCCGGGTGTGTGCGGCTCGGAGGAGGCACATGTGTTGGCGACCACGCTCTGGTACAACTCCTACTGATGCTGAGATATAATAAGACCACGGCAGTCATTTGAGAAATATATGATGATATATTCTCGAACTGGCCAGTTTGTCTGAATTGCAGGAGACTATTTGGAACTTTTTGTGTCTGTGTGTTTTGGACCACAAAAGCAGGCTTCACTGCTTTTATTACCACGATTAAAGGACGTATGGGCACAGTAGGGAACTTTTGAACCCCAGGTAAAGCAAATTCCCACATGTCAAAGATCCAGCTTTTTTTTTTTTCCTTCCTTTTTCCTCCTATGTGACCGCACCCCATTTAGGCCCATGCACGTACTACAATTATCGCTCTGATGAAACAGCGAGTTGGGAGCCAGATCAAAGCAGATATGTTAATTTTTTATTTGACCTCTGTCTGACCATCAATACGATGGTCTCTGAATACCACCAGTGGTTCTGTGGGGATCGCAGTTATGCACTTCCATGTGGACAAAAAATAAAATAAAAAGTTGGGCATTTCTTAAAAACAGGGATGTTAACCTATTTTCTGCTTTGCACTTTGAGGGAACAAGTATGGGAGCGGTTACGAGTCGGACATCGTGTGTGTACAAGGGAGACCTCGGCTGCTTCCTCGTCATGCATTAACTTTCTCTTTTTGAAGTGTTAAAAAGTGATCCGAGTTCGATGCCGCCGCACCGCAGAGGAGGTTTGTCATTAACTTGATTAATGGATCAAACGAGCGGTGCCTTTTTTTGTAAATGTCTTGTTCAGTGCGTGTGTGTATCGGCACTCTCCGCCCTGCGAGGCTCGGGAATCACTCTTTAATGTTGTGTTTGTGAGTCGGACATCAGGTGTTTAAAGTCACGTTTCCTCTTCAAAAACTGCTATGTAGAAGCTTGACGGTGTATGATGAGATATTGACGAAAAAAGCTGTGATTTGTTCTGTGGAGCCCATTGATCACACAAACAACAGCCAACGAACAAAGGAAGGAGTCACACGCGCACACAAAGAAAGCCACACACGCAAAGCTGTCAGGTCGACCAAACTCATGTCCCCGAGGAGAGGGTCCGCTGCAGAAACCAGCGGGACGGAAGTTCTCTGTACTGCTTTCTTACAGCATTTAGCAGCTAAAGAGCGGAGAGATTTGTAGACGATGTCGCGTGCACTGCAGGGCAAAGAGGCTCAGGCAGTGTTTAAGAGTACAGCGTGAGCGACTACGATGTTTTCATATGAAAATGGGCTGCTTCCAATAACAGTGATGCGTCGATAGGTTATCTAAAACTTCAATAACAATCATAACAATAACTTTATTTACATAACATCCTTTATACAGTGCTCTCATAAAACAGAGTCAGATAAAAACATTTACAGGAAACAAAATACATGACTGAATTCATGAAAAATATCTAATTAACTTAAGTGAAGTTGACCTCCAACAACTATGTATACAAGAAAAATGAGTTAATTATAAGTTAGTTAAAAGCTAAATTAAAGATATGTCAGTTGTCCATATTGGATAATTCATAATAAATGTCATTATATGAAACAGGATTGAATACCAGTCATTTTTCATTTCCGTCCTGACATGAAATCCATTTTGAAGGGGAGAAACAAACAAACCATTTTTAGTTTGTGACCCGTTATGTAACCATGAATAATAAACCACGATCATTTCTGACAGTTACCGCACAGTAAATGTGTCCTCCCGCTGCAACCCCCATAGTGAGTGATATTCCTTTTCAATAGATGAACAACTGAAGGCGAAGGCTGTTGTGGCACAAGCTCGGCGTGCGCGTTCACATATAAAACAAAGATTTACGGCGAGCACAGACAAACTTTTTGGCACCAACAACTTCGAATCTACTCGTCCCTTTGAGCAGCGGGGATGTTTGTTACTTAATATGAATGACGCAAAAATTATTATTAAAATCACACATTGAGTACAACACAACATGATAAAATACAAATACACGCTGTTGCGACTTTGTACATCAAACGCCCAGCGATGCTCCCTGTCAAATATTTGTTCCAAGCCCACTGTAAAGTTTTCTTCTTTAAATAGCCTTAAAGCTTGAGAAATAATGAGGTAAGAAGAGGGGAAGTCCTGTCGCACATTATCACCGACTATTTTGAATACAAAATGTCAGTTATTTGCATGCTAGGTGCTCTGCCCACCTGTTTGCTCGCTTTCATCCAGATTTTTTCCCTCTTCCCATATCAATTAATCCTCTTGTTTCTTTTGTCTGCACTCTCCAACATTAGATAATTCCTCGGGCCAGGCGGCGTATTTGTGCTGCCCGGCCTTGAGATTTCCTCTAACGCACACTTTCACACAGTGAGCGCTTGCAGAGTCAGGTGGGAACGCAGCAGAGGAGAGCTGCACTTTGGTCAGCGTGGCGAGAAGGGAAGCTCGTGGCGTGACTGCCACCTAGTGACGGCTGCGGCCGCCCGGCGGCCCGCCGTGCTCGAGCGGCCTCGGGAAGAGTGAAGTTCAAGATCGGAGGAAACGCTTATCAACTGCGGCCCTTTTCCTCGCGGCATTGGAAGTGTGACACGTGTGTTTTAACCAATTGTCTCCGTCTTGTCTCCTTTAGGCTCGCATGGCGATGGAAAAAGGAGCTCAGGCGGTTATTTTCGACGTCAGCGACGATGCCAACGCTGCCGTCGAGGTGAGTGCGCAGCCCAGTTTTCGAACGCGCGTGACATCCATCTGCGCACGGTGCACAGCTGAGTTCACAGCGCTCACGGTCGTCTCTTCACACAGCTGCGAGAGACGGACTCCCTTCCCCGTCCGGTCGTGCTGGTGGACGCCAAGGATGCAGAGCAGCTGATGGGTCTGGTCAACAAGAACGAGGAGGCCAAAGTTCGCATCGAGATCCTGGTGGAGCCAGACCGATGGGTAAGCACGGAAACACACACAGGAAACACACACCCACCCACATCTTACTGTCCACGTCTAAAAATAAAACAAAATAAAAAAATAACTGTCCTCTGGCCGGGTGTAACAGCAGCAGCAGCAGGAGGAGGAAGAACCCCTCTGACAAGCATCAGAACAGAAAGGAAGTTGTGTGAAAGCTTGGCAAAGTTCACATCTTATCAGCTGAGAGGCGACTTGAGGCTCTGTGTTAAATGCTGCTCTGGTGTGAAATGCATCAGAATGTCTCGCTGCGGTCGAGCGGTTTACATGCTCACGGTCTGGCATAGAGGCCGGGAGAGCGGCGTGGAAGATGATTTCCGCGCGGCCGTTGGCATGAACACTGCGCTTTGTTTGGACGTGCTCTGCCCATTTCATCCTCGAGGAGGTTTAGTCCGTTTTGCAAAAATCCTTCTCGGACTCTCTTGATTCTAAAGCCATGTCATCGTTTGCTCTCTTTCCAGCCACATTATGATGTGGGTATCCTGCTCACCATCGTCCTGGCGATTCTCACCATCGTCCTCATTTTTGCTTTCCGCTACAAGTGCAAGTCCAACAGAACCTGGGTGAGTGGAATAGTGTGAGAGGGGAACGAGCATGCTGATGTTCCAAGAGAGCTTTTCTAAACCTCCTTTTTCACGTGCAGGACTCTCTTCACCAGCAGACCATGCGTGCCATAAGTCGACTGGAGACCAAAACCTACAGCTCCCAGGGCTGCTCGGGCTCACAGCGTCACCGTGGGGCCTGGGGGTCCGCCAGCAGCTCCAACTCCAGTCCGGTCTGTGCCATCTGCCTGGACGAGTTCCAGGACGGCCAGGTAAGAGGAGGCGCCGCCGAAGAACAACGCTCATCATTGTACCTGCGAGTCATTTATGCATATTTTGTTTGGCTTTTCTTCCACTCCAAGCACCTGAGGATCATCTCATGTGCTCATGAGTTCCACAAAGACTGTGTGGATCCATGGTTGCTGGCGAATCGAACCTGTCCTCTGTGCATGCATAACATCATGGGTGAGGACAAGCATATTTCCAGTTAAGTTTCAGTGAAGACATCTATTGATCTGTTTGAATCTTTCCATTTCTGTTGTTTCCATCTGTTTGTTAGACGTCTTTATGAGCTTAGATTTCAATTGTTCCACATTTGTGTATCCGCTTCCTTCTATGTGTGCAAATCCTGCACGATTCCGTATTTTCTGACCTCTGCGTTGCTCCACAGGGACAGAGCGGCAGCCCCAGAGAGGCCGACTCCAGCCGAGTGCGGAGCAGAGCCAGGGTTTCCTGCACTCTCAGTCTTACAGCAACCCTCGCAACCACCCCTTCCCACAGCACGCCGTCCCTTTCTCGATGCGGCCGCACTATCCCCGCGGACCCTCGGGGCCTTATCCCTCTCTCGGCCACTACAGTGGCTCTTCGCCAATGGACACTCAAACACTGCGTTTCCTCACCAGCAGGCCGCTTGGCTCTTCCTGCGGGTACCACCTGCCTGCGGAGGGTCCCGGGAGGCCCCATAGAATTGGGGGTAACTGCCGGACTTCCACCCACCACTACACCCCGCGTCGCCCCTGCCACAACTACCGCTCGCCATGTCCGGCTCAGCGCAGCGCGTCCAGCTCTAGACTGCACAACGGCTCCTCTGTCCCGCCGCAGTCCCGCGGGGTTCCGGTCCACAGCCGGTTGGACGAGGGCAGCTGCTCCGGCGGCAGCTACCACACGGAACGCAGTGGATACTTAGCTGACGGGCCAGCAAGTGACTCCAGCTCAGGGCCGTGCCACGGCTCCTCCAGCGACTCAGTTCTCAACTGTACTGATGTGTCCCTGCAGGGGGTTTATGGCAGCTGGTCCACCTTCCGTAGCTCTCTGAGTAGTGACTACGATCCCTTTGTGTATTACGGGCCGGGCTCTGGGCGAGCGCCCCGCAGGAACAGCCTGGAGGCGGGTGCCCAGGCCCGACCACGCTCTCTGGATTCGGTGGTGAACAAAGTGGGCTGCACCGAGGAACAGCCACAGACTGTGTTCAGCCACATCCACTACCATCGCCACAGACACCACCACTACGAGGAGGGGGAGCACAGCCAGGGCACGAGCAGAGGCTCGGACGAGGAGCAGGGGGCCACTGCTGCCACCGCTGCAGCACCACCCACTGCTCTTGTCCTGGACAAAGACTCGCCGGTATGCCCTCGCAAACACAGCCCCTGCCAGTGCCCAAAGCCAGACCCCACAGATCACCCGAGTCTTGGGACAGAGGGTCGGGACCATGACCCTGGCAGCACTTCAGGAGCCTCTGTCCTGGTGTCCCCAATCCCCTTACAGCTACAAACCCACTGCTGCCACCAGGGACACGGACACCCGCCCAGCTCTCACGGGCGAGTTGGGGGCTGTGTGCTCGACGGCCCCTCTGTTCGCTTCCATCAGAGCCTGGACCTGCAGGACGACCGCAGCGTCCACATCCACTACGGTCAGAGGCCCGGCTTCTGCTGCTCCCCGTCTGAGCTGCGCCCCGCCCTGCTCCCCGTGCCCCACATTCTGGACTGCGGTATAGAGGAGTGGCCTTGCTGTGCCGGTGCGCATGTTGTTTGGCAAAAGCGGGTGCAGCAGGCGCGCTCGGAGCCTCAGCTCCTTGGTCCTGGGGCCTCCATGGACAGACCACCCTGCAGGTTCCAGCATGGCCCGGCTGCTGAAACGGACATTTGTTTATACTGCCAAACATTATACCACAATCAGGGTGGGTGTCTCATTTCTCTAACGAACAACTGTAACTGGTTCATTTTTGCTACATTGAAACTTGAGCTGTATTGATATTTTATCACTTTCATGGTTTTGTATCACTCTAACAATACCGACCTCACTATCAATAGACCTGGTTGATGTCGTTAGCCGTGTGCTTTTTGCATTGTTTTTAAGTGTGAAGGTGACTCACCTGCTCCACTTTTGTCCCCGCAGGATCAGAAGAGGAGTCTGGTGTGTGAGAACTTGTTGCATCCCCCAAAATCACGCTGCTACACAGGAGCCAGAATGGACAAGCCGCTCATTGGCTATCGCTCTCATGTCTTCCACTTAATTCCACCAGAAATGCCTCCGTTTAGAAGATTCCCCAGCTGCCCCCCAAGATTGAAATACTCTTTCAGTTCATTTGGATATTTTGTCTTCATAGCATTTGTGATTTAAAGTGACAGATATGACAAAGGATTGCCCTACAATATTCTATAATAATGTTATATCTATTAAATCATGCTAGCATTTTAGGATAATCCTTTATGCATCCTTCCAGATATTTGAATATATTGAATAGTTTTGAATGTTATGAGACTGGGAGATGCGGGGGAAATTAATCATTCACTACAAAGGTAAAATGGGTTTCTTGTCAGTTATTGGAAGAGAATTAATTACTGGCATGACATCACAAATCTCTGTCCCCAGTGACCCTTCCTTTGGGTGTTGAGACCCTCATGAAGTGAGACTCCATCTCTGCATCGCTTACTCTTTGACAACATAACTTGATTCATCGTAGAGGTACTTACTTTCACTCGCGTGATCTTCGTCTTCCTTCGCTGAGTCCAGCCTCAGCTGAGAAAAAAGCTTTTCTCTCCAGCCTACCTCAGCTCAGATTTCTTAAAAAAAAAAAAAAGAAGCCTCACACGGGGGTCTTTAAAGGTACTGCTGTAGTGATTGTTTTTGTCACAACCATGTAGCTCCCATAAACTTAAAAAAAAAAAAAAAAAATCCTCATCTTGGCAGTCTGACCTGTCCAAACGGAGGGAAAGGTTGATTCTCAGCCCATCAAACAATGAGCATTCACTGAGGTTGCTGAGCCTTGCATGGGCCTTGTTTTCAATATTTCAATAATGGCAGCTGTTTTCAACGTGTTTGTTTGTGTTTATGGATCTTTTTATGTAGTCTGTAATTTTTTTTCACCTTTTTCCGATGAACCGGTTTGACTGAATTATGTCGTTTTCGTCATAACAAGCTATTGTCTCGTCATTTCTCTTGCCAGTTACAGTTACTTTCTATATTTGACCTCAGTGCTGTCAGCCCCAACCACCCCCCCCCNNNNGCAACAGCTTTAGCTTCAGAGGGATGATAGCATCTTCTCTGCTTCCCGATTTAGCCCAATTGTCCTGTTATATCCTTGATTATGGAGACACTCATCCCATCATCTTCCAGCAACTAAAGCTCTACAAAAACTGTTCTACACAGCAGCAACAGAAAAGTCATCATGCCTTTAGACAATGTAACTGGAGTAAAGCCATGTGAGGTAGACCTTACAGTCCGTCAGTTGCCTGAGCTCCATGGTGGGCTTTTTCCCATGATTTCAAACTGTAAGGGGCAGAGCCTGAGAAATAGCTCAGGAACAACAAAACACTGGAAAACAAAACGGGAAGAATTCTAGTTACAGTAATGATACCCAAATCCTTGAAAATTCCTTAGTGGTCAGTCTGCGTTGCCAATCCCTGTTCTTTGAGTTTACAGCACTTGAAGGAAAATCCACCTAAAATCAGAAGTAAAACACTATAGCTTTTTTTTTTTAAAGTCCCTGCTTCCTTTTAGCAGCTCTGGCAGACAGGCAGTCAAAAATGGGTTTATGCACCAGAAAGTAAACTGCATTTACAGGCTGAATAATCTAAATCATAGGAACTCTGTTTTAGCGTGGACTTTCCCTTAAGGTTCAGTGATAATGTGAAAGGTTTTTTTTTGTTCTTTTTTTGAGTAGTCAGCCCGCCGCTACAGCTTCGTGCAAAAAAGTTGACAAAAGCTCATGGGCATTGCAATGTAACCAGTAGCACTTACTAAAACCTCATATGTGCCTTATTCTTTCAAATCTCTTGCAGTTTAAATATTGTCCATAAATCTGAAATAAGGACCCTCCCAACCCAGTAAGCTCTTATCAGACTAACCAAAGAGGCAAAATCAGTGAACTTATTGTGTGTGTTGTGCCTTATTTCCTGCGCCAAACCCTCCTCTTGAATCTTTGACTAATTAAATGTACTTTGAATAACAAGAGAGAACATGTTAAAATTGAAGTGGAAATAATTCAATGGACAATCATGCAGAAATGTTCAACCTCTATCCCTCGTATACCTCACTTTGAATGTGTCAACACGGTCCTCCAGCTAAAGTATCAGGGTTTCCTTGTTATTTTTCGTGCCCAGACAGTCTCCCAGACTGCAATGGAAATGACTGAATTACAAGCAGCACTTTGGCTTAAGCAGAATTTTTTAATAGAAAATGAAACAACATAAAACTGATAGTATTAATTTAAAACAAGCCCAACATCATCAGCACATTAACAACATTTTTGTCAGTGATGCCGCAGAGTATCTGCTGTGATTTCACCCTGTCCTCCCTCTTCGTGTTGTTTATATTTGTTTTTTTTTTTTTTTATGTTTTGCAAGAATAATGAGCTGAAACTGCCTTTTCTAATAGAGTGAAAAAAATAATCCCTCCAGAACTTCAAGGGATATGTCAGTATATTTTGGATACTTTGTGTACAAAAAGAGAACAACAAAAACAGAAATGAAATAGTGTTGTATTTTATATATAATAGAACATTTCAATATAGTGACATGTCACTAATATATTTATTTACTAATATATTTATCCATTTTGTTCAGGTTTGAAGGTGGTTTCTGTATAGACCGAATGTTTCTGTATGGAAACTAACCAGTGCCATCACAGATGTATCAACCTGTCTTCATTCCAATTATATGCAAATAAATTATTTTGAAATAAAACCTTGTTGCTGTTTTTCTGCAAGGCATTTCAAATTTATTTCGATATTTTTAGTGAAATGTGCCAAATGTGCCCTATAGCCTGAATTCACCTCCAGACCACACACAGTTGCCTGTCAGAAGCAAATAGACGATAACCTGCATCTTATTTTCTTGCGTGTAGGAAGAACAGGAGCCCCAGGATTGATCCCTGAGGAACTCTTGGCTGTCCCTGTGCTAACCTGTGCCAAGTTCAGGCAGCACATCACCCTTTATCCTGAACCGCCGCCAACATAAAACTAAAACTCAAACCAGTTTCATAAAAACTAAAAAATTGCGTATTTTTATCAAATAGAGTTAAAACCACAGTTATTTTCAGCCTTACCTTCCAAGGGTTGTTGAGATGGACGTAACGTCATGATGAATTCCAAATGCATCTCAGGGAAATCCTTTAAAGTGCTCTGACAAATTTATTTGGCAGCATTTTGAATTTTTGTGGTGCAAATCTCATGGCAGCAGAGAATTGCCTGACACATTGTAGCAATCAAGCCAAGAAATCAAATGCAATTGTTAACAAAACACAGCTGCTGCTCCCACCGCTGACACTGTTACTTTTATCCAAACACACTCCTTATTTTCAGTATCACATCTTGCTGCAATCACCATGGGAATTGATATTAGATTAAAACGGCAACAAATAGAGCATTCCATGTATCTGCACGTCTGAAATTGCTGTATAACCAAACACAAGCAAATAATGCTGCCGACTCCTCAAATATGTGTCTCATAAACACACACGGCAACTTCCATGAATATGGATTTTATTTAGCAACACAGCATGCAATTTACTGACAACTTCAAGCATATCTGAGAACACTTGCCGCTCGTCACATGAAGAGATTCAACAGTGTACACGTGTTTAATGTACTGTAGATTTGGTAAGCTCTCTGAAAAGCACAGTACGGCCATATACAAGAGTCTACGTGTCGGCATCAGTAGAAGGCCTTGGCCTGCCCTTTGGGTGTCAGCACAGTCAGGTTGCCTCTGGCCTCTTGGTCCTTCTCAATGGCCTCAAAGAGAGACTTGAAGTTTCCTGCCCCAAAGCCCTGGAGAGAGAACAGACACACACAGATGGCTAATTGCCCAAACATCTAACTTCTTCTGTGTCATTTGTTATGGCTCTGGGGATCTTCTCTCAGACACAGTTGACGGCATTAAACACTTTGATGTTGCCTCACGAATGGAAGATGAGGATTCTCGTAAGGGTTCAAACATCCCGTGCGCTCTGACTTGGGTTGAGTGGTGGGGGCGGGGATGGGGGGGGGGCGGCTGCGGTCCCCTGCAGCTCGCAAAATTAATCATGTAAATATTTTCACAGCTAATCAAAAGATCAAGTGTTGACGGTCGCTCCTGGTGAGTCTTTGCTGCGGTTCAGGCTCCGTTTCTCACTTTCATGCATTGTATCAACATCTGCTCGGGCGGAGGAACGCCGGAGAGTGACAGGATGCGCCTGTTCTGACAAGCAGAACGGGTGCAAAGCGTTCTAATGAAGTGCCACAGGGTGCAACCAAATCCAAAGATCCCCCTCGCTGTGAAGAAGTGAGCCTTTTAATCTGTTTCTCTGATAGATTTACTGAGCTTTTACAAGTGGGCTAGTGTTATACTGATCACAGTGGGTGGGAGCTGTAAACAGGTGTTCAGGCAGCTCTGTCTTAACTTATTAAAAGAAGCCTAGGTAAGAGCCAGGGGGAGGTGATGGGCATAGCTCACATAAAAACGTATGAGACTGCCCTCGCGACCGCTCACTTACAAAGTGGTTGTTCCTCTGAATGACCTCCAAGAAGAGGGTCGGTCTGTCCTGCACGGGTTTGGTGAAGATTTGGAGGAGGTAGCCCTTGTCATCAAAGTCAACTAAGATTCTCAACTCCTGAGAAGAAAGCACCGGCCATTTATTTTGCAGTGCAGCAGCAGCAAATGGGGCGGGAGAATAATTTTCACGGCCACTGAAACCATACATCTTCTCACCTGTAAAATGTCAAGGTCCTCCTTCACCTTGATCTTGGCGGTTTTGAGTTTCTGCCGCAGGGTGTCATAGTAACTGTCAGGCGCGGAGAGGAACTCCATCCCTCGGGCACGCAGGTTCACAATCTGTTTTTTGAGACAAAAACAGAGGAAAAGTGGGCCCTAAAACGTGCCTTCACTTGTGCGCATTGGAGGACGACGCAAAGGCGAGGAGACGAAGCGAAAGTCTGTGGAATTTTGATGATGATTAAAAGCGCAGGAGACTCACAGTTTGAATGATGTTTGACGTGTTGAGGGCGATGTGCTGAACGCCCGGCCCCCCGTTGTAGTCCACGTACTCCTGTGCAGAGGACGGTGAACGAATTAAGAGGACTGAGGCACAGCTGTAAACCAGCAAGCTGTCACAAAGGCTTATTTACTAGAAGTAAAGATTTCTTCTTGTAAGCAGCGAGTTTATCATCCTGTTTTTTCCCTTTTCAATCTTATTTTATTTGTCAGTCAAATCAAACCTGAATTTGTGACTTCTTTTTCCCCATGGCAGGTTCATTGATGGGCATCTTAATGGTCTCCTCATAGTTTGTCACCACGATGGACCTCAGTGAGCTGTAATCGGTGTGGATCTGCTTGTCATCAATTGACCAAAACCGATGGAACATCAAGCAGTTCTGATACCTGGAATTCGTAAAGCAGGAAAGAGAAAGTTCAAAAACCAGTATACACCATATTTGGATGTTGCTTTGCCCTCAGTGACGTTCATTCAAACTAAATTTTAACTTCACTGCACGGTAATGTTGTACCAAAGCCAACTTTTGATTATCAGATGGATCACCTTCAGTCTGCAACTGTGGTAGGGCGGCCGTTTGTGGAGTGTTTATTTGTCCTTTTGGACTGTGTGTCCGCAGTACCCACTGTGTTAGTGTGTGTGTGTATGCGTGTACGTGAGTTTAAACACGAGTCTTACCAGTCTGAAATTGGCACCATCTCCTCATCTGGCTGGTTTCCCACAATGTGATCAATGAAGCTCAGACCTGCAAGAGGACTAGAACGTAGAAAAGATGATAAGAGCGTGCACGGGTACTTTTCCATTTAATTTCAGAAAGAATTTGTAAGGTTATCTGGTAAACGCTCAATAAAGTTGAAATGCCTTGGAGAGTTTAGAAAGAACAATACCATGAAAGTTTCATTTAAGATTTTTTTTAAAGCGACAGCATGTTGCAACAGCTTTATTTCACTGGGGGATTGAATGAATATGAAGGAAATAGCGCCACGTAATAAAGAATGTCACTAAATCCATTTTTTCCCCAACACAAATCTGTCTTGTACACTTGTAACAGCTCCTTATTCTTGCAAATATAATACAAAATAGTATATTTCACATGAGGAATTCCCCCAAATGAATTATGATTCAATTTAGTAGAAAATGTCATTACATAACTTCACATTGTAGGGAGACTCACAGTTTGGCTAACAGGGGATCCCTAAACAGAGGCTCTTTGTATCCGGGCAGGAAAAGGCCTTTGTAGGGTCCGAGGTACTCGACAAATGTGTGTGTCGTGTCTCCATACTGAGGACAAAACATTGACACAACTATTATTCATCTCCTGTTTCATGGGTGTATTTGCATGAGGCTTCTGAACGTGCGTCACTCTTTACGTACCGTCTGAACCACAGCATACTTGACCCTCCCATGGCTGTCCTGTTCCACCCAGGGCTCCTTCACAATCACGGCTCCTCTCTCTCTGGCCGTCTGTCGGTGGAGTGATGTTGGATCAGTTGGGGGGGAGAGAAAAATTCAACACTGTTTGGGACTTAAGGAAGCTCCTGGAAGCCCCCCAGTGGCGGAAGAGAGAACATCCTCCAGCTGAAGGGCGATGGAGATTTTCTAGCTCTGTGTGTTTATCCGAAACCTCCACGCTGACCTTGACTTCAGTGAGGAGTTCAAATGGGCTGCTCGACTTCATGGCTGCCCGTTCATAAAGCTTGTCGTAACATGTTTACCCATGTTTCAACATATAGGCTACTGTGTACACACACACACACACACACACACACACACTACTCTGTGCGGGAGATAAGTTAGAGATATGTTAAAACGTATATCATTGATGTTGTAAGTGTGTACAGGAGCTTAGGTACTTTTTTCAAGATTTGTTGCTATTTTGTTTAATTACATATTAGACATGACAATGAAGAGCAGTTACAGTTCAAAAATAGAAAAAAGAAGTGTTAATAGAGGTATATGAATGTCAAATTCCTTATTTCTGTATGTATGACATTTCTATTTAAAACTACATTGTGTGCAAATGAGTCACAAGAATTGATAGATCTATGTCACGCAGAATCCCTCCTCTGCCGACTGTTCATCATTCAGTACAAAGTGTCAAATCCCCCATTGTTACCTTGATTAAGAAGTCGCAGTCCTCCACCTGGAAGGCGATGTCTCTGACTCCGTCTCCATGCTTCATCAAGTGCTCTCCCATTTCTACGGTGAGATGAAACCACGTTGAACCTCTAAGCATTCAGCATTTATATTTAACGCAGGTTTGTGATGAGAAAACCTGCCTTCATTTCCGGGATTTAGCGCCGATTGAAACACAAATAATATCTGTGAAGAGAGAGCGGAGGGGTTTTATAGGATCTGTTTGAGCAGATGATGGGGAATAAATGATTCCTCAAAGGACGTTTAAACCACATACCTTATCCTGCCTGATGACATGGGACACCATCTCTCGGCTGCCGGTCTCCAGACCTTTATAGGCCACAGGCTCGAAGCCCATTTTATCACAGTAGAAC
>CAESWR010000196.1:1040398-1062659 GCA_903171835.1 Mullus surmuletus | reverse complement strand
GGGCGGAAATGTGATCTAGTGGTGCGAACACCTCAACATCCCATAATTATTGTGGATATTTGATGGATCCGAGATCATAGAATGAATGTATTTCAACTGCTTCTCCATTTCCCCCCCAAATCATCTGCTCCTTAAACGTGTCTAAAGAGCTAAAACAGCTGTCACACCAAAGCCCCATCATGCATCAGCTCCTGCAAAGATGACACCTGCCATTGAAATCACCTGAAATCACTGTTATTTCATTGAACAAGGCGCTGGTTGTGATTTACTGTGCAGCTCTGTTGGGCTTCCTCTGTTAGAATGAGTGTTGGACAGAACAGGACATGCAGCTCAGGGCGGCCACTATGAGCGCCTCTAACCAGAACGCCTCTTGGTATGTTTGGGCGTGGAGACAAAAGGTGATGTTGGTTCACGTTGTGTGCCCGTAGGCGTCAGGTTATCTGGTGAGAAATGTTGGCTTTGTGATTCCTGTAAGTCGGCCAAGTCTCTTGAATTGTACTGATGCTAGCAGAGGCAGGTTTCACATTTACGCCTGTCATGTGTGGAACAACGGTGTACAAAGGTGACGTTGTTGTGGGAAAATAGACTTCGCCGTGCAGCACTCGACAAGTCAAACAGGCCCATGCAATACAAATAATAATTCATTGACAGAATGTCTATTATCATCGGGACAATGTGTCGAAAGACAGCATTTATAATCTCCGGGAAGGTGTGGTTGGTACCTGGAATAACCATTGACGTACTGTATTTTTTTACTACACGCCCTACTATACATAGTAGGAAATACCTCATTGTAAATATGAGATGAGTCACATTCACGCTCTTCAGATTATCCTTTCAACCAAGTGCTCTTCTAATCCCCAACATATATATTTGTTCACGGCGGAGAGGGAGAGAAATGGTGATCACTTTTAAACGTTGACATTTTTTCCAGAGGACAATTCTGTCAGTGTTTGTTCGTTTGTTTTTATTGTGGTGTAATCGGGATGCCAATAGAACCACAAAACCTGAAAATAAAATACCACAAGTATTGACTCAGTCCCAAACTAAACAAATCAGTTTCAGTGTCTGAGCATCTATTTTAAAAGGTTTGTGTGAGTGATAATATTTCATTTTTATGTCTTTGAAATAACTTGACAGTGTTTTTGCAGAGTGAGGCGGTTCGTTTTGGTTTCAGATTGACGCGGTAGCCGAAAGCAATTACAACTGCTCGGGCACATGTGGTGATTTTATTCCTTCATAACCGATTAGCCCGTGTTGATAAAATGAGTCATGAGTGGAGCTGAGCAAAAAAGGGGGGAGTCTGCTCCGTAGTGTGGCTCCTTTCACATTGAGATGAGAGTGGGAGGGAGGAAGAGTAAGCAATGAAGGCAGAGCAAGCGAGCGAACAGGAGGGAGGGAGGGAGGGAGGTGTGTCATGAACTGGATTAGAACCAGTATGTGTTTGGGAGAGAGAGACCTCTGCTACTCTGCGAAACATTGAGGCTTAAATCAACTTTTAAAAAGGTAGACAAAAGTTTGCGGTGCACTGGCCCGACACTTTTCCCAGGTAAGAGAATCCCTTCATTGAGAATAGCAGCTTGGTAGTCGAGTAGTGTTTTTTTTTTCTTTCTTTCTTTTTTTTTTTCTATTCGTGGAGCTGTGTGCAAAAGGGGGGTGTGTCCAGAAAAAAAGTAGGGAAGTGAGAATACGGCGCTACACACTGAGAACCGGAGTAGTTACAAGTTGTGTCCTTGTGCCTCAAAGTGTTGTTGCTGCCATCAATCAAGTAAAGAAAGTGTCTGTGTTTTGTCTGGCTGCCTGTGTTGTCGCTCACTCAAAACTCTGCGTCCTCCCCTTCTGTCTAACTGGACGTGCAGATGCACAGGAAGAGAGGGCAGTCCACTATCAGATTGCTTCACTTCCTACTATTTTCCTCTTTAATAACACACAGAACACTCGGTGACCCAGCACTGGGCCGAGTGGCAGAAGCTCTCATGTCATGCAATTACATTATCAGGACAATTATCAGACGCGAACACTTTGTCCCCGTCGGTCCCCCTGCAGGAATCCATTTCGGCCTCATGATAATCCGACAAAAGAGCCGATTTAGCATTTTCTCTCAATCAGCTGAGTTTCTTCCTACAGTTCCTCTGTACAAAGTTTCCTCACATGTGCCTGCATGTCTGTCTGCAGCGGTGAATGTGTGCGGTATGTTTACATTGACTTGACCTCATTTTTATTTTTTGTATATATTTTTTTTGTAGAGGCTACATCTCCTCATTGGAGCCCGAGACACCTCATGCTCTCTTAAAAGCATCTTGATAAAATAACTATCTTTCCAAGAAGTCGCTTTATGATTTTAGTACCCACTTTTATTCCACTTGCTGTACTTTAGACCCGGAAAGCTGTGTTTTTGGGATCCACACCTACTTGCAGTGACACGCACTCCTTCAACGCCCACACACAAACACAAACACATGCACACACAGCCTGTCTCTCATGGTAGTGCATTTTTCATGTTGGCAGGAGCCACCGCTGGCACGGCAGAGCGCAGCAGACAGGAGGAGAGGGAGGGAACGGAAGAGGAGCGCCAAGACTGACTGTCTACAGCGCTGACTGGCAGCATGGTGAGCCAATCACATCCATAAGGAGGCGGCTGCGTGTTTGTTCATTCTCTGCTGTTTAATCCTGATTTTTATTTTTTTCTACAATGCTGCTTGATTCACAGTGCACCACACAGACCCTCTAAAAGAATACATTTAATATTATATTTAAAGTGTAACTCCAGCCTGCTCTAACAATACATGTGTTTATATCTGTGGGTGGGATGCTGATGAGGGATGATACTGCTGCTGCTGCTTCAGTGAATCCTGGTGATTGTTCGCAGCGTGTGCAAGGATTTTCGACGGCTGTCCTCGGTCCTCGTCTGTCTTCAGCCTCGCAGCGGTTACCTCCGCGGGGTCACACTTTTAATGCGCTGTTTCGTTTCATTTAGAAATATGCTGCTGCATCGCTAAACTGCCGCGCAGCACTGAACAGATGTTGCAAGTCTTTGATGTCCTGCCTCGTCATATCTCCTGCTCACCTCTGTTATTTTGGAGCACTTTGGGTACCAGTTGGAATACTAACTAATGGTGAAAAGCAACATATTTGTAATCATGATGTATGCAAACTATTATCTACCCACAGAAACAAATGTCTTTTTCATTATTGGCTGCCCTCTAGTGGGTGTTCCTGGCTAGTTACTCAGTGAGCAAATCCTGGATCAGTTTTCTTTTCATACGACACAAACAAGAACGTAACTGGCGGGAAAGGTGGAGGAACAGTAAAGTTGGTTCAAGCTGTTGCACACGATTCTGTAAAGGCCAGAGGAGCGCTTCAGAGATGCTGAGTGGCAGAGTTTGGCCGTAGAGGAGGGCAAGCAGCGGTTTGTCTGATCATGCAGTCGTGGGCCCGAGGGTTGTAATTATACGAAAGAATAGCAAATATAACTTAGAAGATGCAAGGCTATTTGTAGATCAGAGCTCTGCTTACATCTCACATGGCCTGAGCTAGAGTTGCAGTTTCTATGCTCACGGTTGTTGCGTGTTTTACGCTGGCAATCACTGGAAAAATGAATATTAAGCACTCCTTTTTCCCCAGAAGTGAATATGTGTGAGACTTCTTAAATAAAAGTTGAAAAAGCAGGCGGTCTGAAAATATGCTTGCGTGGGCAAACTGTGGCCTCTCTTGGCTCTTCCTTTGAGGGGAAGCGGTGACCGGATGAATGGCAAATACTTGTCGGAACTAATGGGAACAAATTTTTATGGGACAGAAATAGGAAGTGTAACAGGTGGATACTGGTCCCGGAGTTCTGGTCAACTGGGCCCGCAGAATGCAATCATGGCGGGCAGCCCAGCTCTCGGCCTTTCATGGGGCACACAATCGGCTCGGGTTTAATTGATGGCTGGGCTAATGAACAAATAATGTGCCCACCGAGGCACGTAAAATGAGAATGCAGACGTTAGCTTATCATAGACCTGTTTTCTTTTTTTTTCTTTTTTCTCCTTTTTTCTCCATGATAAATAGGGACCAGATATTATCTGTTCGACATTCAACAGTAAAGTCAAGTGTACATTATTGCTCAGAAATTAAAAAATTCAGCCCCTCATAAAACTATATGGCATTGAGACACAAAACATCCATTTCCATATGTGTGTGTTTTTTTCCAAGTATGGTATCTTATGGTATGGTGTCAATTAATGAGCACTTTAAGTTAATGATATTTCTATCTCTTCTCAGTTGTCGTTGATCTAAGGTTCTCAGGTGGGATTGGAAGACATTTGTTCCAGCAGTTTGTTCCACAGGTAATCTGATCCTTTTAATCTGGTCTTGTGAAGCAGTGTTTAATTGCTTCCCAGCCTCCATCTTATTTTCCGCTGAAACAAAACGGGAAGTATTGGGTTCGTACTGTCGTCCACTCATGGCGTCGTATTGTGAGCGGGATAATGCGCGCATGGAAAGAGGGACAATGGGGTTGTTTTACGCTGCCGTCAGTGCCCGTGATGGATTGTAACGTTACCTTTTTAGCAAGTGGAGCTAGAGTGCCAGCGCCATGTTCAGATGGGAGTTTGTTTCACTGCCCTGTATGATGTCACTTGCTTGCATAAGGATCAACCGAATTGGTTGCCCACTACAAAATGCACTCAGTAGACGGCAGAAATTCCCAGCAAGGGTTGCAATTTAAAGCGTGAGAGTTCATTTCAGGTTGTTAATGATTTGTGGTCAGGCCAGGTGGGGAATTCTGCCTCTTGCATTGTTTGACTTTGCTTCGGGCCCTAAAGTGTTGCTGTTAACATCATGTTCCCCAAGAATATAAACATGGGAGTTACCGGGGAATCGCACTTACGGTAGCGATATCAGTGCATCCTAGTTAGGACCTCCTAATGCCTCATGTGTTATTCATATCCAGCTTAAATAGCTGTGTGTCAACATGTAGGCTGACACTCTGCATTGGTGACTGGATGCCCTCCTTTCCTAAAATAAAACCGGAGACACAAGAAGCCAAAGCTGGTGCTCAGTTTGTTTGTGGCCCGTTTTGCGTAAAGCTCGTCTGTGGGAGTGGCAGTTTGTGACCTAATGTCTGAATTGTGGACCAAATGATGAACAACACTTTTTCGTACAATTGTTAACATGAATAGTAAAGTAAATTTTCCTCTGTCTCAGTTTACTCCATGGTAAACACAAGAGCACCGATGGTCACGTATGCCAGCAAAGGTGCGCTTTTTATGTGCAGCTGTGACACGTAATGCTTCATTTCACTTCTTCATTTCTAGGGGAATAAAGTCACAGGTTTTATCATGTGACATGAGTGATTCTCTGCAATGTTCAGCTTGATTTGTGGAACTATGTTGTTATAGCTGGGGCTGCTCACACAGATGACAAGTAGTGGGTTAAACGCAGAAAAAGTAGTTGGGTCTGTTAAGCAGATTATTGGATCTCAGAATGTCCACTTTTGATTTCTGAAAGTAAGATTACATGTGTTTTAAAAGAAAAAGATATGTATCTTATAAGTAATAATTCTAAGCAGGGCTGGCTGTGTAAAAGAAATGAAGGTGAAACAATCTTATGTCTCTATTTGACGTTTGTTATGAGTATGCATGCTGGATTACTGTTACTGTGAATGTTTTGCATTGTTATTGAAAAAAATCAGCACCCTTTAATCCTGTAGAAACCTGAATTTATGGATCAGTAAATATCAAAATAAGATAAGAATGGAAAATTCAATTTGAGTTTCAATTTAGTTTTTAGGTTATATACCCTGCACCAACTTTCAATTATTGTGAGTGTAAAATGTATTTGTTGCATTCTCCTGACAATAATCTAATGAGAAATATAAGTATCATTTCCTCTCTCCTAAAGGTTCTGTGGAGCAAAGTGCCACATCAGCAGATTAACTAAAAAATGTAAAATATCAAAGTGTTGTTGTTGTGGACATATTGTAGTTAACAGCAAATAACATTTTTGTAGGTATGTTTAAAGCTTCCTGGTTGCAATGATCAAATGTGCCCTCTGATAAAAGGTAAGTCATAACTCAGTTATAGACCAGAGAAGGAATGTACAACAGATCTCTTAGGAAAGTTTACTGTCCTGTCTGCAAAAACAAAATTGCAGTCACTTCCTTTTCAAAGAATTGTGCAAAAACCTAAATGGAAGCCAACTGAAATTTAAGCCCCTTCATTCTTGGGTCAGGTATTGAAAAATCTTCTTATTAAATATAATTGATATTTTGTTCGATCACTCTCCCTGTGGCATTGAAATTCATTCTGTGTAAAACGAGGCACTGCCATGCTGAGGTAACATTACAGCATTAAAGCACACCGCCCTCCGTAAAATTAATCCTATTTTGATCGTGCTACATTCAACATATGCTACTGCGTGTGTTACATAATGTGTGTGTGTGTGTGTGTGTGTGGGGGGGGGGGGTCACGAAGCTGAAGGCGAGCGGCTGTCACGACTGCCGGAGAGGAGCGTGGGGTAAGAATGGGGGGAGGGGGCTGTGTTTTCCTCCTGCTGCTCTCCAGGACGACGCATACGCCTTGTGCACAGAATGACCTTCCTCACATCTAAGGGCGCAGGGTGGTGCCGAAAAGCTCCGGAGCTGCACTGCTTCAGCCTCAGGCGCTGCCAAGGAGACACTCACGAGCTAGCAGAGAGGGATTTGAATTTTGTGTCTGTAGAATGCTGTGTCACAGAGAGCTCCGCATAGACGCACTCTCCTCAGCACCCTCCTTGCTCCGTCCTCTGCCACGTGCTGCTCTTCCTCACTAGATCAGTCGCCGCCGGCAACACTGTTTGGCAGATCCAACCGCTGTCTGGTCCCCTCCCATAGCCGATGCAGCAGCCGGCAGCGAGCATCCCCCCCCCCGGTTGCCGGCAGTATCTCTGCGCGCCTCACCGTTGCCGAGGGAGAAGCATATTTATGAAGAGATGTCGGTGAAGGGTGAACAAGGAGGAGGGGGGAGGAGTGAGAGATGAGAGGGAGACGAGGGGAGAAATGTGAGCATGTGAATGTGAGATGCTCATGCGGAGGGTGGAGCTTAGCAGGCAGTTCCCTCTGTCTGCCTTTCTCTACGGCTCTCTCCTCTCGCAGGTTTTCCCCTCCATCCGCTCGCCACAGCACGGGGCGCATCTGCAGTCATTTCATCATCCGCGCTCGGCTTCGACTCCGCCACCGCCGCCGCTGTGGTCGGCATATTTACGGACTATCCTTCTACCCAGCAGCGTAACGGAGGGCTGCCTTCACACACCAGCGTGCTACCTTTCCGCTCTCTGGGAGTGGCGGGAGGGAGGAGGGGGGGGGGGGGGGGNNNNGGGGGGGGGGTTGGGTGTGTGGTGGGCTCCTGGATGCGAGTCGGGACCGGCGTGTTGTCCCGTCGCACTTCTAGGGAGGAGGGTACGTGCAGAAGGCGGGGGTAGGGGGGGCCGACAGGCAGAGGGGGTTCGGAGTGGAAGAAGGGGTGGAGAGGCTACGGCTCGGGGAAGAATGGTAATGCCGGCTCCTCGTGCTCTGGTCGTGCTGCTGCTCTATAGGCTGCGTGTCATCCAGGCACGGCCCCGCCTCACCTCGACATGAGCCTTGCAGGAAGGGTCTCCTGCTCCATGCTCAACTGCTTTGTAAGTCCGCCGGCTTTTAATTTGGATATTTGCGCCCGAGTGTTTTCTTTTTGTGAAGGATGTCCATCAAAACCCCTCCCCTTCTCTACCTTGGCCGCTCATGTGCCTGCCAATTCTAGGGGGGAGAAGGGATTGTGGGGGTGGGGTGGGGGTGGGGGGGTGTCTGTCGTTCTGGTCGACACACGTGAGCGCTGCAGTTATTAAGTAACCAAGGCAGACTCCTCATACAAATAATTGAATTACCTCAGTGCTTTCTCATGTGTGAGATGATGAAAAGCTGCTTTTATTGCCGCCATTACTCAACCGTGTCGTATCGAGGGCTTTGAGCGACCGGTGCGTTGATTGGAGGGGGGTGGAGAGGGGGGGGATGCGAAGGCCTGCGAGAAGTAAGACGCGCGTGTGCTGCTGAGAGCGAGCACATTGTGCAGTCACTGTTGCAGCCTGAGTGGTCAAGTGTCTTCACTGCAGTGGAGAAGCTGCATTGAATAGTCACGGGGGGTTTAGGGGTGTACTGAGGGGTTCATAGCGCAGAGTGATAGAACAGGTGGTCCTATTGAGATGAAATGAAAATGTCGACGGTCTGAACAAGATGAAGTGGTCCCCATGTCATGTGTCTGGCATTTAATTAGCTGATAGATTGCAAGTTTACCTCTGAGCTCGTATTGACGTCCATGGACCACTTTCACTGAGTTTTCGTTTTTTCAAATAAACACATTCAGTTGCCCCCCCACCACCACCACACAAAAAAATCTAAATCATACAAGGGGTAAATCAGAAAACTACTCTGTGAAATATCAAGACGTAAATAAATCAGGCCAGGCCTTGTAGTCTGTACATTTTGAAGTAACAAAGGAGAAACAGTAATAGTTAACTATAAAACAATATCATTGGTAGGAAGGTGTATTGAAAGTGTTGGGACACCAGAGAAATGAGGCAGCAGGTCCTCATCTCCTGTCTCTGTGACCAGACATGGCCAAGTATTGCACTATTTATGATGTCTTTAACATGTCTGTGGTTGGGCTGAGTCGACACTTCTGCCTCTGCACCGGTCCCTCTATAATTTATTATCCGCGTCATCTGTTACTTAAGTGGATCAAAGTCAATCTCCTCTTGTGAAAGTCGTGGGCTGCAGCATTGGGCTAGGTATTTTGCTAGATGCTGGGAGGGTGGTTCTTTGGTTATGACCCCAGTATAGCATGTTGATCTCCCTCTGCAAAATGTTGTCTATACTATAACTAACTAGAAAAATCGTAATCAAATTGGCGAAGATTTTTTCCATCAACCAGATTCTATTATACCCATTATCTAATGCATTATGAGTGCAAGCAAAACCATGGCGTGCTTTTTGTAAATGTGCCTCAGGCTGTGTGCTTCCTCGCAGGTGATTGGTACCTGTGATGGGTCTGACAATGAATCTCACAGGTTTGACGCCGAGGCTCCTGCAGAAGAAGTGACCAACTGGGGTGCTGTTGAGGAAAGCATCATGACCACAACTACCAGACAAAGGACCAATGGCAATTTTGTAGCATTTTTCCGTGGAATAAATAGCATAACATGATTGGAGAGTTCTACTTCATCAGCATTCTTAAAGTTGCCTTCTAATTTAAACAACAACAATATGTAGAGAGGTCGGCTCAATAGTTTGACACCCAGTTGCAACTGAAACCTTTTTGTTGATTCTCACGTTTACAGTGTACTTTTCAGCTAAACCAGATAGTGAAGAAAAGCCTCTTAAGAACCCACCACACACTACCTGCTCAGCTGCAAATAGCAAAGAGGTGAAAGAGAACACAGTTAGCAGATAGCTGGTGAACATAGCAGAGCAAAGAAGCACAACTCCAATAATAGGAAATAGATGAAAAACACGAAACTAGACATGTCCGTTTTGTTCACGGTCTATTTCTGCTGCCCTCAAGTGGCCAAGAAAATATTTTGTTTGATGTGTATCTTTTGCTTTACTGCTCATTCTTATGCCTTATAGTGTGTGTTTACGTCACACCAGTATCATAGATGTGTGTGTGTCCCCATAAAGACAACCTGTCCCTCTTGTATATTAAAAACTCCACTCCTGCATCAGCTTCTCGGTTCCAAGTCTAAAATGGGACTGATCACTCGGAACACTGTGGTCTATGAAATATTAATCACATCTGAGGGAGGACGGGCAGAAAGAGAGCGGCATTTGAAAAGATTTGTCAGTCTTTCCCATCTTTCATCTTGGCCGGTTACTTCCATCGCACTGCTAACTTAACCTTCAGTTAGAAACAGAATATTTCTGTCGTGGTTGTTTGCAGTGTCATTTCTATTCCTTTTTTTTCATCTTCATCCTTCTTATCACCGTCTCTAGTCCTTGAAAGATCATTTGAGATTATTCTTCACATTTCCTGCTTCAGTATGTGCACATTGCTGGATGGTTAAAGCACCAGTATTTGTGCATCATCCCTCACATATTCAAGAGGTAACTTCTGCATCCGGTTGTAATTCTCTAATCTGCATATTCCAGGACAAAGCCTCCGTCAGATTAAGTAAATAATCTGTTGAGTAAAGGGCTTCAGATTGTTTCCAAAAGCACCAGAGAGAAAGAGACTCTGCCTCTAAAAAGAGGTTGTCGTATCCATGGCAACCAGACACTTGTTCACAGAGGCCGAGCCACTATTATTTCCATGTCCTCTACCTATGCTACCTTTGAGTTGTCATGCTGCTTCCTTTTTTTGCACTTGCACGCTTGCAGAAAGATGTGAAAATCTTGTTCCTTTCCCCCTAGATGATTGAATCTTATTATAGCTCAATAAAAATGGCTGTGCGCATCTTTACCTGCGCATCCTCGCTGTTTACCTGCAATCCCAGACTTTTCCATGCAGCTGCTGGCTGTTATCACCATTGGTGTTGCTCTATCTGTCATCAAGACATCAAAGTGTGCTCTCAGGGATGACATTAGTATTTGAAAGATTCATGGAGGAGTGTGTATGTGTGTATATATACGCGTGTACGCGTGTGCGTGCGTGAGTGTCCGCGCATGTGTCAGCTCCAGCATTTTGACTGCTGGTTGGACAAAGGTGGGGGAGGGTGCGCAGACTCGCAGCAGTGACGAAGCAAAAACGTGTTGTACACAGGACAAGCTGTGCTCCCATCTTTACGAGTCTGCTGGAAGTGAGAGCGTTTCACTTTCCCTTTTTTAATCTCATGTAAGCTGATTGTCTGGCTGTATACGCACACACAAAAAAATCAGGAAAACGTACGCGACATGCCTCTCCATACAGACTTGTTTGCAGATGTAACCGCATTATGAGGCTGCATCTTGATCACAGGCCGTCCGTAATTCTGGCTGATCTGGCTGGCCTTTGTAGTCGAATGTTCGTTCACACCGTGCCAGGTTAAACAATATTAAGGCATTTATAAGAGATCTTATCTCTTCTAAGTTTAAGCCTGTCTATGTCTAAACCTCTGTCATCCAAAATTATCCATCCACATAAGCATTAGTCAGCTGATTTTAACCTTTAAAGTACAACGAGTTCTCGCAGGGCTCCCAGAGTGCAGCGTCAGGGCTGCTTCATTAGAGAATTAAATAAATTGTGCCAAGAATCTACAAGGTAGCGCCACACAAAGTCATATAAAAACTCGGGTACTGGATGGATTATTGACGTAGGTGTGCGCTTGATAAGATTGAATGCATGCTCTTCTTACTAATTGGCATTGAATTCCGTTGGAGGAAACTCTAAAACGATAGCTTCTCCCAGAATGAATTTATGACCTCTGTCTGCCCGAGCCAAGGTAAACTCCATTCCCCCTAGAAAAAAAGCACGCCTCTGTTGCAGGCTGTTGGTTCTGACTGCCCAGCAACAGCGTGTGAGTCCAACCTGTAACGAGACAATCCTCGCAGGACACGTCTTGACTGATGGCTACTGTCACGGTCCAGATCCGTCTAAAGTGAAAATAGGAAAATTGATGTTGCACAACTGCCCCATCAATCTGGTGCTGAAGACTAACTCCAGGCAAAGGTCAATAGATTAGTAGGATAGCACGGCAAAGCGATTTGAAGAAGTTCAGACAGGTTTGCCAACCTGAAATTAAGGCTTTTAGTGTAAACTAATCTTCTCGCATGACTCTTATTTCTTAATGAGAAGTGGTGCAAAGTATGTTCCTCTCAGGCCAGAATTTTCATCCCACTCTTTGTGGATATGCAGGAAATATTTACATTGTTCCAGTTTTGAATTCTGAAAAAAAGCGAATGGGAATTTTCTGAACAGCAGTCACAACAGAACTTTCGACAAACAGTCAGCAAATAGGCTCAAAGTCATCAGTCAGCAATTGGGAATAAAATCCAATATTGATACAGTTGAGTCAGCAGAAGTGTATATATAGTTTGTGTTTGCTAACTTTATTGAACCAATGCAAAACATATAAAGTAGGTCATTTTGTCTCACCATCTTGGAGCAGACTGAACATTTCAGAAAAAGCGCGACGGGGAGTTACTCTTTAAACTTCCTTGTGTGAATGTGTTAGTGTGCATTTAAGTGGTTTCCAGCTCAAATTGGCCTCAAGTGCTAATATAATGGAGAGGAAAATACAGCATTTGCATAAATATAAAGGCAACTTTTTGGAAGTTGGTGATACCAAGCGACCCTTAATAGTAGCAGCTGGGACACCCACACCACCAGCACTGCCATCTATTACCTAATTATTGTGCAGAAACTCCGGGCTGCTTTAATGTCTACCTCGCAAATCCCACAGTTAGCGTTCGACCATGTAACAGCAGCGCTAATGTAAACCCATACTTTTGTCAACATTTGATAACCTCCAATGAGCATGTTGTGTTGTCCCCACACTGCAGCTGTTGGTTTGTCTCTCTTACAGTTGGCAGGATGATCCACAAAGGAAGAACTTGATAAATGTTGGCACAGTCATAACAAAAAAACAATGATGGTCTGTCCAATTTTTGATAGCGGTCTCTACTACAGAGTCGACCGTGTGTTTCAGAGGACCTTTCACTGCCATCAAAGCTATTACAAGACGGATGCAGACGGATGATCATTTGTTGTCACTGTAGCTCCTTCTGCTATCTGTCAGGCCAGCGAGAGGGAACAGTTATCAAAGCATGGATCCTCTTTAGATGATGGTTTAATGAATGTAAACATGGCAGGAGGTCAGCATGGTCAAGCCTCGGGGGGTAATAAGCCATGATCTTTATATATGGTGTCGCTGATACCTTGGGATGCAATCATGTAGTAGAAATGGTTTGCTGGTATGAACCACATCCTGTCCGCCTCCCTGTCCCCCTCTTAGACCCCACTGCTCTTTTCAACGACATTGAAAGTGCCAAAAAGCTGGTCTATTAAAGCTTTTGGCTTGATAAAACCTTCAAAGAAAATGTTTACGTTGAACTCCTTCATTTGATTTATTTATTTTACCGTTTTCCTCTGCGGTGCGTGAAGTATGACCTGAGGAAACTGTTTGTTCAGACTGAGAGTACACTAACAGGGTTGACTGCCCTCTCTCATGTCTCTGCTGATTCCTTAGGTGATGTTGTAGTTTTATTTCACTCAACCATTACAGGACATTTACAAGGGCTCACCTGATTGTTTGAATTGTCTGCATTAGAAATGCAACTCATCTGCATGGTGGCACTACTTAGTGACAGACGTGTATCAAAGTGACCACGGCAAGCTAATGTTTTTGTCGGTGCATGGTTGATACACTCTGGTGTGTGTGAAATGCATAACCAGGTCCTGGTATCTTTGTTGCGCAAGTCTGTAACACCCAGTCACAATTTGGTGCAATTTCCAGTACAATTTGCATTAGCTCAGAGTACTATGTGAAAGAAAAACCCCACCAACGCACATCATAAATGTTCAGGATCGAAAGGCAAACATTAAAGCAGTGTCGATTTTGCTTTAAGAATGGTTTGTCTCATTGACGTAACGGAAGGCTGCGTGTCCTATTTTTAAATGGAATTTTAGCTCTTGTAGTCAATATTTAATCGCCTACGTGATGTCTGCGAGTTAGCTGGTGCAGATTGTGAAATATTCCACCTGGAATCTTGCATCAGAGGCCAGCCGCCCTGATAAAAGCTCAATATAATGACATTGACAATATTAACTGTGTATTTTTCTTTTTTTTTATTAACAAATGTTTTTTTCAGTGTTGAAATATATTTTCTATACGCAGTGTCAAATTTAATATCAACATAATTAATCATTTGTGCTTTTATTTTTAATCATGTTAGGGTGAAGAGGGGCCTCCCAGTCTGGAGTACATCAAGGCCAAGGACCTATTCCCCCAGAAGGAGCTGGTGAAGGAGGATGAAAGCCTTCAGGTGAGCAGAACCAGATTCATCAACCGCTGGTCCAAACGACCATCCTGTCTGCTCCACCACAAAGTTACAAATGGGCAACAGAATAAATGGAAAAAGATTAAATAAAAGAATGAAGGAACATAACGGATGCAGCTGCTTTAGATTGGAGGGCTCATTGAAGTAAAGAACAATGAAAGTGCTTTGAATCTAATGTTGTGGCCTTCAGTTGCCAGAACTTGAGAGATTTTGGACCAATGTGCGAGACACTACCCTCTTATCACCATCATGTGCTCACCTTATTAACACACTTTTTTGTTGAATTGACATCCTACTGCACACTCCTGTTGATGATGTCATCGTCAGTCCTGTCCTCTCAGACACTCTGATGAAGCGGACTGTCAAACGTTGACAGCCAAGATATTACTGCAAGAATCACAGCTCAGCAGGCCTGAGGCAAGACACTGACAAAGAGATGACACTGGCTAAGAGGAGGATTTTTATTTATTTATTTATTCATTGGCCACCTTTTTATCAGCGCTCAACACAGGACAAAGTTAATTAGGCAGCAGGGGAGGATAAGAGCATCTGCATTTGAATGCAGCCATTGTCCATGTTGTCTGCAGATAAGCCATTATGCCTTTTATAAGAAAAGCATTTCCCTCAATATTTAATTACAAAAGGGATCCTCCCGTACTCGGATAAGGAACATATTTGCACAGGGGCTTATCAAAGAAAGGGGGAAATGTTAGAATGCAGAAATATTGAAATGTGCGGCAGGCAGGACTCGAGGAAGGATGGGGGCTTCAAGTGCAGTAGCTGATTACTAACACCATCATCCAATGTCAACCCTCCCTGGTCTAGTGTTCTTTGATGTATGGCTCATTGCTGTGTGCTTCCCTCATCATACATATAATTGAACTGTCAGTCCCTTACAAACAGCCTTTTGTGGTTGATAGAGGAATAAGAGGAGAAACATGCCTGTGCTATTCCAATCAACAAGCAAAAGTCGGTGCAAATGATGGAGAATGTCTAAAAGCCACTTAAGTTGCTGATGTGCGTAGGATTTGTAGGTCCAGTCCACTGTGGAGATGCCGGTGGCACGAAGGGCAAATTGCTGGGTGCCCCGCCTGGTGTTTGTGCTCTGTAGCTGTCTGGTGGTTAATGGAGCTGAGCTTCATGTGTCTGGAGAGCTCAACAAAGGGAAGTTGGAGGGAGGAGGGATTCACCCAGCCAGGGGTCACTATCTTATGTTTTGTTCTTTTCTGTGTACTTAAGTTTATGAGAGGCTCACTGTAAGGATTTTTTCCAATCTTGACAAAAGAACCGAAAAAGGACTTTCTGTCAGCAATGGTGGATTTCTTTTTCTCTGGAAAAGAAAACATGTAGAAGAGGGAAGTTCATGAGTATTTCTTAATACTGTTTTATATTTGAATGGCCTTGAGATATTTCACTTGTTTGTGCCCTCTTACACACCAGCTCCCCTCCCCCTTACAATCATACACCGAATCACTCATTGTGTCTCCACTATCGTGTTTTCTTTTTGCGCAGGCGCTCCCTCGTTAGTTTCACTGACAACTGATGTCGCTAACCACAGTTTTTTCTTGCAGGCAAATTACAGGCCTTCCCACCAAATTTAACACCCCGCTGCTCCCTCCTCCTGTGTGTGTGTGTGTGCGTGTGCGTGCGCGTGCGTGCGCGTTGCGCTGCATGCCTGCAGTTGTTGTGAGCCTTTGCACACGTGCATGTCCTCACAGGCAGGCTGCTTAAACCGGAAGTCACGACTCACAAGTCAGAGTGTTATTCATGGGCCTTTCTGCTCGCTCCCTCTCTCTCTTTCTCTCTCCCCCTCTCTCACTCACTCTCCATTTTTTCTAATTTTCTGCTGCTGAAGGCTTTGTGGAGGAAACGTGACACAGTATCTTCTGCTGCACTTGCAGGCTGTCGTGACTCATGCACCTACTTTTGGAGCACAGACTGTTTAATGCACTTCCCAGTCTGTACTCCGTGTTAACCATCGGTAGGACATGTTAGCTCTCTTTCACAGCTGAGCAGCACTGTGGCGCTAATTTATCTCCATTTCTGCAGCTTTTGCGGCCATATTTGATACATTTTCACTGAACCCCATGACTCACAATTTTTAAACTTTAATATTTTAGTCACTGCAGTCCTTTCTCATTTGCTTGTATGCCGACTGCTTTTAATTTGGTCAAGATGACTATTTGTTAATATTGCAATTCCTGGGGAGTCCAGGCACATGTTGCCAGGGGGCCTGATTCCTATATTTGGATCTGTTGGTATCTGAATACAAAGTACTACGTGCTCCATTTTCCAGGATAAGCTGTCCTCTCTCACTCATCAGATTCCCCTCCTGCCACACGTACAATTTCTTTTAGAGATGAGCAACAGCAGGTGCAGTGGTCAGTGTCGGGTGTCAGGGTTTCTTACTCCCGTGAAGAGGCAAGACTGTGAGACCAACAGTGTGAAGCACTGAGCTCTTTTTGATGAGTTGCCTATCAGGGGCCGTTTTATACAAGTTTGCATGAAATAGTAGAGTAGATGTTGACTTGTATTCATTGGTTTGAAGGTTTGGACCAGCTTGTCTGCACCAAATAAAGCTGTGCTTTTAACTGTGTTGGCTAATGTTGTTTCAAGTAAGCCTGATTTTCTGACATCTTACCATAATCCTCCATCTGCCCTGCTGCATGTCCTCTTTTAGCATGCATCTGTGTGTCGTCTCCTGCGTGACTCAGCACTGCATGCAAATGCAGGGTGAGGTAATGTTGTCTCTAAGCGACACTGTTGTGCTTACCACCAGCAACCAAACAACGGGACCTGAGTTCCAATCTGTGGTCCCCGATGTCTATGATTTATGTTGGAGAAGTCAGAACTCATGTTGGTGATAATCAGCAATCACACGATTAAGACACTTAAGACAAAGTGAATGTGAGGAGGTCCTAAATACCAGGAACGAGTGGGAGTAATGCATCTTCCATTTGTCTGATGAGAGCGATGTCAGAGTGATGATGCATCTCCCAATGGGCTTTACTCTTTCAGGTGATTGGAAATTGTTTAATCTCTGTTCATAATGTTATAACTCAGCCATAAAAGGTCACATTTTTCAATCCCTTGAAAAGGCATCTACGGTAAATGTGGAAATAACATTTACCAGAGTGGTCTATGTAAAACTGACCACTCCGAAATTACATTTTGACTTCCATTTTTATATGAATTGTGGCATCATTTTGAAGTTGGCGGATGTAGCCGTGTCTCTTCCTTGGGTTTGTGTTTGAAGCAGCTAATACTTCAGAATGAAATGAAATATGTTTTCTAATAACCTCTGTTGGGAACCAATTATCTTAATGTAGGGGTCCCGTTCTAGCCAAAGCTCAAGCTTGGCTGTGCATGTGATAAAACGGACGCAAGTAAGAATGTTAATGGACAGTCTGGGATCCCTCACTGTACCGTCAGCACTGATGCAGCCAGCCCAGCCTCCAGTCTGCCTCCTCATTCACGCTCACAAACACCCTTTGCATTCACAAAGATCCTTCTGTCTAACTAATTGGACAACCACACATGCAAACTATCTTTTTCCCCAAGACCCCCCTTTCTCTTATTTACAAAGGTGGGCCAGGCTGTGTCATTACAAGTTCAACTTGTTGCACAAATAATACATTCATTCACATTGAATGTTGTGTAGATATATATTTCCAGACCAAGTGAAAACTTCCTATTTTATCATTCTTGTTTTCTGTTGTGATGGCTGAACCCCTCAGTTTTAACATGAGCAGCAGAATTATGATCAGCTGCTGTCTCAATACAGAATATGCTGTTTATTCTTGACTAAGTAATATAAACCTCTTTGTTACTTAATTATACATTAAAAGAGCCAAATTTATCTTTGAACAAACAAAATACAGTCCATAGTGTAGTTCAAGATAATGTAAACAAGATGAAGATCATGTGTGCATTAACAAGATGAAGATCTTGTTTACCTACAATCTGATTTCGCAAAGCTTGTTGCATTGGCCTGGATGTTGATGTCACTACACTGGCCTCCGGTAGTTTGGTCCAGAAATATCTGAACAAGTATTTCATATTTCCCTTGTACATTCTTTCTTTTTTTTTTTATTGCAGACATTGGTGATCAACTGACCTTTCCTCTAGTGCCAAGAGTGCTTGACATTTTTGGTCTTGAGGGGAATGTCCCAACATCTATTGGATGGATTGTCATGACATTTGGCATAGTCATTCACGTCCACCTCGGGATAAATTGTAATAACTTTGGAGTAGTGCAATGCTTTTATGGCTTAATATCTGCAATGCTCATAGACTAAGATTCTAAGATAGTTAAATAACATATGTGCGAGTTTGAAGTCTTTCCCCATGGTTTTATTTGGCTAGTCTTGTTAACCAAGCTTTACAGATCCACAATAATGTGACCCAGATTGTACCAAAGGCACGGTTTTAAAAACAGACAGTGTTATGGTTGTATTTCAGTGAGACCCAACAAAGCTCCATAATGCACTGGTGTCAGCAATGTTTTTATATGTATATGTATGTATGTATATGTATATGTATATGTATGTATATATATATACATGTATGTATACTTCAAGAATCGTATTTAATGTCTCCACAGGTGCCATTCCCAGTTCTTCAGGGGGAAGGGGTGGAATATCTCGGCCATGCTGATGAAGCCATCATTGCCATATCGAACTACAGGCTCCACATCAAGTTCAAGGACTCTGTCATCAATGTAAGTGTGCGTCACAGACTGTAAACACACAGAGGAACCACCAAAGAGTCCACATGGCAA
The DNA here is from genome assembly GCA_903171835.1 of Mullus surmuletus. Classification (NCBI taxonomy): domain Eukaryota; kingdom Metazoa; phylum Chordata; class Actinopteri; order Syngnathiformes; family Mullidae; genus Mullus; species Mullus surmuletus. The sequence continues at coordinate 1,043,916 of CAESWR010000196.1, read as the reverse complement.
GATTGTCAGTGTGATCACCAACATCGCCGTGCCACGCCACTACAGAAGCCAATAGCAGGAGAGACTCTGATGTTTACCTTTCCCCCCATTTAAATTTTATAAACCAGTAATTCTGCTAACAGGACAAATAAACCTGTGAGCATTTTACAGATGGCACCAGGAGTGTTTAGTCATATTCAAGCATAGTTTGCTTGAAGTTGTTTGTACCAGTGTTGCACCACAGGTGTGGCGGGCCCTCTGATCTTCAGGCAGGGGAGGTTTAATGTGACAAGTCTGCTCCAAGGGCTCCACCCCCTTTGGCACTGATGTCCACCAGCCCGCTCCTGCTGACGCCAGGCCTTGCTCAAACACAAATAGGCCAATTGTTTGCATTCGCTGGCGGTGAAAAAAAAGTCCCCCTCCTTCCCAAAGCCCAGGCATCTTTTTCCAGAAGGACTCTTGCTTTTGGAAAAGATGACAGGCATCGAGAAAGTCGGCAGCAAACAGTCCCCGTCATGCCGGCCCCTGACTGAACAGAGTCCTGCTTTGACCCGAGCGGCTTGGATGAACTGCAAGCCGCAACCTCTCACCCACACTCCCCCTCACAACTCATCCTCATACTTCTAAGCTGTGTACTTGCCCTTTGCTCCCGTCCATGTTTGTCTTTCTCTCCATGATTTCAATTTGGCTCGGTCATGTGGTCACACTGTGAGTAGCACACGGTGTGATCCACATCATTCATCTTTTGACCTCTTTGATGTTTTCTTTCCTTTTAACTCTTCATTTTTTTCTTTTATCTCCTGAATTTTTTTGGTTTAATAGCCTTTTTTTTCTTCATTTCCTCCTGTCTTGTGTCCTCCCTCCCTCTCTTTTCTCTGTGTGTTCCATGGTGTCACTGTGTTTTTAGACCTACCCAGGTGTGGACAATGAAATATCTGTGAGTACCCTATGATAAAACACCACCCTCTGCCACAGTCTAGACAGCTTTATTTAGCGACTCTGCACAATTACAGTGCACTGTGGACAAATTGTACTTTACATGATACCAGTAATACTGGTCTGTATTATAATGTTCTGTAAAAGCAGCATGGTGGGTGACCTTCATACATAATGGGCTGTTTTCTCCCACGAGATGTCCTATGTTCCTTATCTCATTTTTTAAACAGAAAAAATGGGAGTGCCTTCATCAATACTGCAGTGCATAGTACTGCTTTTTTGTATCATAGAAGAGGTCTTTGGGGAAAGTAAAAATTGTGCAGAGGCCTTCTCCTCCTCTACAACGATATGGAAGCTGTCCCGACTGGACTTAAGTCTGTACTAGACCAGAGGGTGGTAACCTTTCTGCAGATGTGCTGTCTGCTCCGGCAGCAGGCCATTTGGCTCACAGGCATGTGCCCTCTGTCTCCCCCTACAGGTGCCTCTCAGGCTGATAGAGAGTGTGGAGAGCAGGGACATGTTCCAGCTACACATTATCTGCAAAGACTCCAAAGTTGTCAGGTAAAGACAAGGACATTGTAATGACTCTGCAAAATGCTGTCAATAATCAGCGCACTAAACTAAATAACACTGTTTATTGGCGTGGTTATGATTTTATCACATGCTACCAAGCATGGATGCTGTCATTTGAGATTCCAGCCGTAGAGATAGCGGTCATAATTCATAGATTTGTAAAAATGACATGAACATCATTCGGGTCATGTTCAACTGCACCATCTTCACGTGTCTTCTTGGAATAAATTTTTGCGTCTCGTGACCACATATTTTGGAAATTGAAGTACTTCATCACTGTCAGAGGAAAATAAGTGTAACTACCATAAAGAGTGATTGACCCCAAGGACTGCTTTTATTTCTCCTTGAGTATAAAAAGATATCTGTTTAATTTGCACCCATGGAGACATCGACTTTCACCAGCAAATGGGTCACTGGCGTCATGGTTCATCAATAAGCAGTCATGTTATAATCCCAATTTAAACAAAGGGAAATCAATAACCATGTCAGAAAACAAGCTTAGTTGATCCAATCCAGAATATCAATAAGAACCTGTTTTTATTTTATTTATTTTTTGAGCTGCTATCTGATGTAAAGAGTACACTGGGTTCTCTGCAGATGCCACTTTGCAACGTTCAAGCAGTGCCAGGAGTGGGCCAAGCGTCTAACCCGCGCCATAGCTCACCCATCTCGGCTGGAGGACCTCTTCGCCCTGGCCTATCACGCTTGGTGTCTTGGAGGCTGCACAGACGACGAAGATCAGCACGTTCATCTCTGTCGACCAGGTCCACATGCATAGCAATATAAACCCTACACAACAGATGCCTCTTGAGATTTCTGGTAACGCTAAAATTGTACCCTCCTCCAATGTACCCACAGGTGATCATGTGCGTCAGAGGATGGAAATGGAGGTCAAGAGGATGGGCTTCGACACACAGAACGTCTGGAGAGTGTCAGACATTAACTGCAACTACAAGTATGTCACACGTGTTTCTCTTAAAATAGCACAACACCCATGGAGATATCGGTGTGAAGAGATATGATTGTTTAGAAAGTGATGACTTTTTTTTTTTTTTTCGAGAAACGTGACAAGTTAGAGTTGGAATCATGCAGGAGTAGAAACACTATCACCAAAGTGAACAGATTGCAAGATGGAACAGCTTGTGTGTGCTTGACGCGTCAACGTTGTGTCAAGAATCTGTCAGAAAATGGGCGTCTTGAGTTTGCATTGATGGACGGAGCTGTTTTTGGGCGGAAAAGTTGGCAGGAGCACTGTTTGATTTAAATGTCAAACACATTAATTATTACTACATCAACACCGCGAAAGGCTTTGCTGACAAGATTGTTTACAGCTGTGTTCAGCTTGGATTCACCACAGTGATATCCAAAGTGAATGTGTCAAACACCCGTTGAAAATTCACAAACCACTTCTGATGCATTTCCCAGACATCGTTGAGCACCAGCTTTCCCATTAAATTGTTACAAAAATAAATCCTGGTTGTCAAACTCTTACCACCTCTTATCTCCCATGTTTTACTGGCCTATTTAATGAGTTATTGTTGACGGCAGGATTGTGTTGAACAAGCTGATCAATATCTTGGATGATGAATATATTACTAGAATGGTTTAGTAGCCTCCTAGGATGTTTTTAAGCTTGCTGTAAAGGGGGAGATGTGAATTCATGATACACCTGCCACACAGATAGTTTAAATCCTATAAAAAGGCAAAGTGTTAAATGCTCAAAAAAAGAGGAAATGAACATGTCTCTCAAAGAGACAATAATTTGGGTGTGCATGTGTGTATGTGTGTGTATACCTGTGTATCAAGACTCTTGTGGCTTTTGTTGCCTGGGTGAATAAATGCAACAAAAAAAAAAAAGGTCAGTGCGCTCGGAGGCTCAAGAGAGCACTCCATGCTGAGAGAGACAGACACACACAGGACAGCGAGCTAATTAAACAAGCTGCAGCCTGCTGAGGCCCATGACTCAGCAGAGAATTTCACTTTCCCTCACACACACACACACACACACACACACACACACACACACACAC
>CAESWR010000196.1:939956-960158 GCA_903171835.1 Mullus surmuletus | reverse complement strand
CCCCCCCATTGCATGAACATAACCAAGCTCTGACCTCTACCAAGATATTAGTCATCATATCTTCGTTGGAAAAACAAACATCTTTGTCCCAACTCTGCATGTGGATTTTTTCAAGTCATTGCTGATACATGTTTTGTCACTGGAACTAAATGTGAGATCCTGTTTCTTCCTCGCTGAGCTGCCGTGTCGTGTGTACATGTGTCTGTCTCAGATGGCTGAAAAACGGCAGGCAAACATCTTCACATTGTATGATCACACGGACCCAAATGACAAACAAATGATGAAAGCTAAAGGCTTTGCAAATAACGCATCGTTTCCTCTTTGTGTTGACATAGGAAAATCTTTGCGTCACAGACGTGGTCACGTGATATTTATCCGTTTGGCTGAAGTGAGAATTTCTCATAATTCACATTGTTATTGTGTATCATCTTTTGTTGGCAGATGGTGATGGAGTTTTCTGACTGTGTGGTGGATGTTGACAGACAAGAAATTAACAATTCCCACTGGAAACAATTTGCTGAGGTTTGTCATTTTGATTTCGCACGTGGTCTTTTCTAAATTAACGTTCTCTCTCTGATTACACGTAATTTCTTGACTTTTAGTATCACTCAAAGTTGAAGCAACAGGACTTGAATGTCACCTTGATGGTGACGTCCAGAGAGGTGTACAGTGCATTGTCTCAAATGGTGCCATGTGTGGGCTGCAGACGAAGTGTGGAGCGTCTGTTCTCCCACCTTGTGGAATCAGGGACCCCGGCCTTGGAGCCACTCACAGTGAAAACTACGGGTGTGCTCTCTGTCACCAAGGCCTGTTTGGCGGATGTAAAGAAGCTCTACACGCTGTTCTATGTCAATGGGTACGTTTTTGGATAAACGCTTTTATATAACGTTTCAGCCAAAACCAACAGTTTTATTGAAACTAAACTAGTCAGTTCTTACATGTTTTGCATGTTATGTTTTGTTCTTTTGCAGGTCGAGGCTGAATGACATGATTGATGCCATACCCAAAAGCAAAAAGAACAAACGATGCCAGTTACACTCCTTAGACACACACAAACCAAAACCTTTGGGGTAAGACATATTGTCAATATTGTGTGCACAGCTATCTGCTAACTGTCACGTCAACTGTGTGCTCATGTTATGTGTGTTTGCCTTCAGGGGAAGCTGGATGGATGTGTGGGAGCTGATGTCTCAGGAGTGCAGGGATGAGGTGGTCCTCATTGACAGTGCCTGTCTTTTAGAAACACTGGAGACGTATTTACGTAAACACAGGTAATGTGGCTCGTAGCCTTGATTTCCCATGTGTCTTTCCCACTGAATCACAGCTTTAAATGCTTCATGTAACTTTCTTTGCCTCAGGTTTTGCACCGACTGCAAGAATAAGGTGCTGCGGGCTTACAACATCCTGGTGGGGGAGCTGGACTGCAGTAAAGAAAAGGGCTACTGCGCCGCCTTGTACGAGGGACTATGCTGTTGTCCACACGAACGCCACATCCATGTGTGCTGCGAGACGGACTTCATCGCTCATCTCCTCGGCCGAGCCGAGCCCGAGTTCTCAGGAGGATACGAGTAAGTAAAAACGGTGAACCTTCTGGGATTGTTGTTTACAAAATCTCTTAAACACGGTTGACGATACTGAGTGAATCTTCCTAAAGACGCAGAGAAAGACACGCCAAGACTATCGACATTGCACAAGAAGAGGTCCTGACCTGTCTGGGCATTCATCTCTACGAGCGACTCCATAAGATCTGGCAGAAACTACGGGCAGAGGAGCAGACCTGGCAAATATTGTTCCATTTGGGAATCGATGCACTACGCAAATGTTTTGAGGTGCAGACCTTTTTCCAGCTGACTCGTTGGATCGTGGCTATATTATGGCGCCATGATCATATATAACTCACTCGTCTCTCACCCCTAGATGGCGGTGGAGAAGATGCAGGGGATCAGCAGACTGGAGCAGTTTGTGGAGGAGCTGTCAGAGGAAGAGAGGGCCAAAGAGCTGAAGCAGGAGAAGAAGAGGCAAAAACGGAAAAACCGGCGCAAGAATAAGTGCGGCTTTGACACATCCGAGCAGGAGGTGGAGGACAAGGGAAACAATCATGACAAGGTAAGAGCAGGACCGATGATTAGAGCTCAGCCACACGTGTTTGCCAGTGTGTAAGCCTGGCTCATTTGCTGCTGTAAAAGGGGTCTCTGGAGTCCGTGGAGGGCAGCTGCAAGGCCTGGGGTAGCCAGGATGAGGAGGAAGAGACGGTCAGCTGTGAGGAGAGCGTCTCCGCCAATGGACACACTTCCTGTAGTTGCCCGGAAAGCTCAAAACAAGGTAAATTGGTGAAATCCAACTCATGGACATGACTTTGCACGAAAATGGCATTAAAAACAAAATGGGTATTTGAGTTGTTTTTTCCCCTTGTGTTTTTGTAGACTTGGCTCCCAACAGCACTGGTAGTGACTGGGGCTACTCCTCCAGTATGGAGAGCAGTGAGGCGGGGTCGCGGGAGGGCTCCGAAATCGCCTGTTCTGAGGGAATCTGCAATCACGATGAAGCAGGTCCGGTTTGAGACATAAGACTGTTTGTTAATCCCACACTTGGGAAATTTGGTCGTTACAGTAACAGATATATGAAAAATATTTATAGCATACAAAAGAAGTGAAAAAGGTAGAAAGAATAAAAAGGTTTCAGTAACATATACATGGAGAACATTTCCGAGAATAGATAATAATTTACGAGAAAAGATGATAGAAGAGATGCTCAAACACTTACACCTCTCTTTTTTTTATTTGCTTTTGTCGGATATGTCAAAGCCGCATAGAATAAATGTATATACACCGTGTTGGAAGTTGTAAGGCATAAGAAAAGTATTGCACAGATGTGTATGGGGTGTAAAAGCAGACAGAATAAAATTATATACAGTGTTTGCAGTTGTGAGGCATAAGAAGTGTGCAGTTTGTACACAGAAACGGCCAAGAGATGTATGAAAATAGTGCCGAAAAGTGACCCAGAAAAGTGTCATAACACCAGGAGCCTTTAGAATACTCCCATATGTTTCCCCTCCTCTCAAAATGATTTGGTCTTTTTTTTTTTCACCCCAAAGGTGATGATCCAAGTGCCGACCACTGTGCCGAGGACAAAGAGGAGGACGCAATGGACAGCTGCGTTGACAGCTGGGGACCCTCTGAAGAAAAGAGCCAATGCAAGAGTAAAAAGAAAAAAAGAAAGGGCAAAGGGCTATGCAGTGAGCAGGTAAGAAGATCGGCTGGAGTATATGCATGTTTTTGGGGGTTTTTTTGCAAGTCCATCAATCAAATTGTTTAAAAATTGTCTACAGGGTCAAAAACCTGCAGTTTGCGTGTCAGACGGGAGCCGAACAGACCACAGTACACCAACATCGTACACTTGCAGAAGCAAGGGCGTCTTCTCATCGTTATGTGGTGACAAGTGTGCAGGGATTGCACTACGACTCCCGTGGGCTGCACATCAGGAGGACCTCAGCCGTCCAGCAAGACCACCAGACGCCAACATCAGTCTCGTAGAACTTCTGGTATGTGAGAGACGCCGTGATCCAAGAGATTTTCGGGCCTTCTTGAGACATGATTTGACGTTTGTGTCTTTCGCACAGGACGATTCTGAGGGGACTTCAGATGAGGACACCTGTTTGACGCAGGATGAAATTAAGGCATTTTTAGAAAGAAACCAGTCCTTTTACAGCAACCGCCACCGCTACAGACAGCTCCTCAAAGAGAAGTTCACCAACTACTGCCGCTCCACTGAGAGAAAGCCCGTCTGTGGCAAATGGTTTGCCACCGCCAGTGTCAACTAACAGCACTAATGACATCTTCTCCTGGGAAAACACTCATGACCACTGCTGCAACACCTTTAGAAAAGTTGAAATTCTAAAGTACAGTTAGTGTCTTAGTTATGTTTTTGTTTTTTTTCTTTTTTTAAAGAAATGTGATTCTTATTTTCTATTTGTCATTTCTCTATTGTTTGTACTTAAACACAAATACACTTTTCCATATGCTTTATGGTCACCTTCTCACCTAATTGTTCTCTGACCAAGACTCTCGCTTTGTTGTTGGTCTCCTTGTAGGGTTGTCGGGTATGAGCACAGTGAAATCTGTAATCAAACTTTGTAAGCTGTGATGTAAGAAATTCATTTTAGGAGTCTTATTTTATCTTTCTTGTTTTGTTTCTACTGTATCGTTTCTCTTCGGTGACATGTCAGTGCAGTGGTGAAGGTTGCACAATTAAATGTGTACAGAAATTCTAAAGATTTTACAGAGAATAAACATCCATTTGTAATAAGAATTTGGGTGTGATGTCAAAAGCGCAATGTGCAAAATTTACTAAATAAAGAGTATTTATTAATATGCATTATAAAGTTGTTTTTCATTCATATAATTTGTTGCAGCTATTCCATATGTTTACCACAATATAAATGCATATCTCTGTTAATGTCAGTAATCTAGTATGGACTTTTGGAGTACTTCACGATGTTTCACCTTACCAGTTGATTTGATTTTAACAGATATTAATCCAATGTGCTTTTTTATTTTAAATGCAACTGAATGTGCATATTCTTACTCTTAAAAGTAGATGTTAACATCTTAACCACCTACAATGCATTGAAATAGCCTAAATTTGCATACTCTAGTATAGTTTTAGCATGAGAGAACTATGAGTAATGGTTTGTATAAGTTCTTTTTGGGTTTTTTTAGGTCTTGTTGCAATATTTTCTCAATGCAAACTTGAAATGGCAGGATATTATGCAAGCGCCATGCATTGCACCCGGCGGTGTAATTGCAGTGCCAACCGCTTGGCGGCGGTATATAACCACAAATGGCGAGCTCTCCGGCGCTCGGGGCGCAAAAAGAAAGTGGGCGGTGAAGTGAACCAAACATTTATACAATCCAAGGCTCGGGCGCATGGATCTGGGTTCACGTACTATAACCGTCGCTGTCCTGGATGCTGCACAGGCTGGAGGCAGGAGATTGAAGCCGCCGCATCCCACATTCCTCACACACCGCACATAACACCCCTATTTGCCGCCGTGTTCCGGTTTGAAAGCCGGGCGGTGTGAAAGGTGCAGCGCAGGGTCTTGTCGCGTCGTCGCCGGTACAGAGTGTGCGGCGGAGAGATGGAGCGGTGGAAAGGCAGAGTGGCCCTGGTGACCGGAGCCTCGGTGGGGATTGGAGCGGCGGTAGCCCGGGCACTGGTCCAGCAAGGCATGAGGGTTGTCGGCTGTGCCAGGAACGTCGACAAAATAGAGGTAGGCAGTTTAACGTCACGTCACGGACAGCTGGAAGGTAACGTCGCGAGCTAGCCGTGCCCAACTAGCTAACTAACGGCTAGCTAACGTTAGCTCCACAACTCCAGTTACCGCCAACGGCGCGAGCGGGCGAGCGCGAGAGCGAGCGCGCGAGCGGCGCCGGTTGGGGGAGTAACGGCCGGCGAGGACTCCCCGCGCAAACACTGCTTTTTAGAGCTTACAAAAACACAGTTATCAAAGGTTTTTCTTCAACTTCCCAACACGTTCTGGGTACCCTCCCACAACTCAGCGACCACAAGTTATGGTCCATAACCCACACGACGTTGCACCTTGCTTTACATTGCCAGCCTATAATGTTGCCTCCTCTTCTCACCCTGCACAGCGTTTTTATTATTTTTATTCCATTTTTACCCTGCCGATGGCCCCTTTTCCTAAAGTAGATACGACTCATCTGTCACCATATTTGACACGCTGAATAGAATACCATCAAAGTCAAAGCGTGTTTTTATCCCCCTTTAAGTAATACAATACAGGATCATTTTATGACAGCAGCCGTATCACTTCATTTAACCATTTCACTGCCCACACGTGTTTTGTTTTTTTGTCTGTTAGTCATAGGTAGTGACTCATATCTTCTTGCGCGTGGAGTCGACAAGTCTATTTTTGCTCATTTGTTGACCATAAAGTGCGTTGAGTGAGTATAATGTGAACTGTGATGCCTTCACAAAGTTGGTCTTTGCAGCTGTGCCAGAGGCGTCACATTTCAGCCCACATTTCCCAACAAAGGGCCCACTGGTGTCGTACCCTGTTACATCAATTCCGATGACCTCCGATATCCCCGGTGTCAAGCCGTTTACCCGCCTGTTTGCCTCCCCTGTCAGGCTATACATCACGTCATCGATCAGTGTGTTCAGTTGTGGTTAGTTTCATCATCATCTCTACAGCAAACCCAGTGTTGCTGTGGAGGTTTGACCAGGCTTTAGTATGAATATTGGGGCAACATTGGTTAGAAAAACTGCAGATTATGTAGTTGTGAAAGCAGGCGTGTCGTGTTTTTCATGCGTCCGGAAAATAAGTGCCTCATACTTCAATTAGGTCACATTTTTGACATGCAAGTGTTTCCCCCCTCCGCCTAGACAATACACACTCACACCCACGGTGATACATGCACACAGTGAGTGTAAATTGCGCAATGGATAACCTCCCTCCATTCATACTCTGGTCACATGGCCCTTTCCTGTCAATAGTTAACTGTGGCAGCTTGTCACAGCCCCTGTCTGTTGTTTGTGCAAGACTAAAACAAGGTCACAACATTTAATATCTGCTACTATACTCTCAACATTACTGAAAACTAGGCAGGGTTCAAGCACTGGTTAAGTTGGAGCCAGAGCCAGTGTCAGCTGGTGGAGCATACTCGAGATCAGAATTAATTTTAGCCGGCTAAATGTACAGCCAAATAAGAGCTAAATGACAGGTTGTAATGAATACTTTCTGTCAAATTTCAGATTTAATCACTTGTACAAGAACAGTTGTCTGTTTGACATCAGATGAGGGACAAAGCCAGTATTGTACACCCTGCTATGTAAACTGGGTTCTTGCTGTAACTGTGCCAAAGCTGGCATGCTGCAAGTGGGGGATGCAAGTGTCTATCACTTCACAATTGTTCTTGACTTCCTTTTTTGGTGTTTCTTCCCTGAAGAAAGAAAGCAGGAGTAAGCGGAGAAAGAAAGAAGCATTCTCCTTCAAAGTGGAGCGGCTAGTTCTACGATAATACTGCTATAATAATATAGCAAGAAAAGTTTTCAAATGTCAGATTCAGTCTTTTCCAGCATTGCCGTCTTTTGAGCATGGAGAAAGCAGCGTGGAGCGTGGTGGCAGCCGCATTGTTGTGTTGACTGTGAGCCCAGAGAGTAGGCAATGGGGGAGCGGCGAGCTAAAGGGAAGACGTGTGGTCACCATGGTCTCTGTGCAGGAATGGAGATGACAGTAGCTGCATCCAAGGGGCTACGGCACAGATTCTCATTAACCCGTGAGGAAGCCTCTCGGGACCACTGCTTTATTTAATCTTGAATTTACAATTACTAGAGAGCTCTGTAAGTGGTAAGTTGGAAAAGTATGTCACAGAAAGCTGTATTTGTGCTCATTTTCCCCATATTTGAAAGGACACACATTGGTCACAAAAGGAGGGATTTTTTTTTCTACACCTTTATAGGCCCCTCACCCCGCATAGCCCATATGTGTGTTTATGCGAAACATGCTTACCAAGCAAGCATGCTGTGCAGCAGATGTAAATATGCTACCGTGGGAGAGCTGGCCACATTTGCAGATCAGCAAAATTCCCAATAATCCCCCAAAACCACAAACAAACGTATGACTCGTTCGCATTCTATAGTCACATCGCTTCTGACTTTAGATTTATCGGCTGAGCCATATGCCGAATGGTCTTGAAATATATTAATTGAATTTCCCACTATCTGGTTTCTAATTATGTGTTATTGAGATCATTAAGCTTGCATCTTAACCTTGTAAAATAACCTTAAGTTGAATTTTTATGTTGGAACACAAGCCGCAGGTCAGGGTTGATGTACATGAGATTCATGTAGCTTCTGTGCCTCAAGGGGAAGGGAGGCAGAGGTTAGGATGGGGTGGGGTCTATCATGTAATCAATCACATCCAGTGGACGCCTGTGCCTCTAATGATCCCCGGAAACTATAGTGATTCACTACATGTCTGCCTACAAGAAAAAAAATGGATTCCTGTTTGCCGTGCTGTGTTAGTAACAGAGGAATGTGGCTCTTTTATCAGGATTAGTCAGTATTAATACTTGTGTGCAGACTTAACAGCAAGTCCCTTTGTTGATTTAGATAGGCATTGATTTGTGATTGCTTGTGTGAGTTACTTCGATATCTGTCCAGCAACTCAGGCTAATTGCAGAAGAAGCCAGAAGCCTTTTGAGGTAATAAATAGGTCTGTTTCTTATTGAAAGTCCAGTTTAGATCTGATGGAGCAAAGCTGACACATCTTGGGTGCTTTGAGGCCAATCGAAAATAAGGCATCTGTGAAAACAAAGCTTTGGCTGCTGCAATTTTAGATCGGATAAATTTAGCAAACATAATTTTAGTGCAAAACAGATTTGTGGTTGGCATACCGAGAGCCCAGGCCAGCGAGCAATTCAACATAAATCATCCAAGTGGGTCGTAAAAATGCTGTGCTTACCAGTAAATAAAAAACTGATAATAAAGGGAGTAGCGTGTACATGAGGTGCGTTTTGGTATTTATTTTTTTCCAATGACCTTTTGGTTCGCAGCAGATGTGTAAAGCTGTCTGCATTTAATCAAAACTGAGCGGCTCTGGGATCAAACTAATCTTGTAACTTTTTATTTGAAAAGTGGAGTTCATGGCTATTGTTGTGTCTATCCCTGCTGTGACCTTTTGGTCAAGTGTCTATTAAACCAGACACAACATTTACTGAGTTCTAGACTTGACCCATCTTTTGAGTGAGTGCATTAAAAAAGAGCCCCCTGGCCCCCCCAGGCATGCTAAGGCGAGTCAGTGGGTTTGTATCCAACCTCGGCTGAGGGATAATCCAGTTTTCTGTTGTTTTTAGGGTGGTTGAGCATCAGTTTGGGGTTGAAACGCAGAGGTGATGCAGTGAGTGTCAGTCAGTGCCTACCGTCTCTTCCTCGGGTGTGTCTGGATTGTCAGTTCTGTTATTTCACAACCAAAAGATTTCAATCCAGAAAGGATTTGAAGTGGGTCAGGTCAGACAGCCCTGCTCTCACAACCTCTGTCTCACTTTATTTTCATCTCTTTTTTTTGTGTCTGTGTGCGTTCTTTATCTGTCTCTGTTTTATGACTTTGTTTTTTCACTTTATTGGCATGCATAATGTGCAAAATGGACCACGATTGTCCCTAACCCCATTTAACCAGTGTTCAACATAACACGCAGAGATTCACGAGCCGAAATTCCAGATCGGCCGCACCTGCACACAGCAGCTATTTTGCTCGCTCTCGTCTTCATGCGGAAAGCTTTTCCACTGACTGCTTGTTTTCCACTTGAGCTTTGAGCTGACAAAGTCTCGACTAATAATCCATCAAGTTTCCATGGATTCTGTCCCCAAGAGATGCAACCTTGACAGGCAAAGTGAGCTCTAATGCTGCCTCCTTCATCCTCTCCAACCAGTATCGCTTTGAGAATATCCGTTTTATGATATAGACAGACTTATGAAACAAGGGCAGGCGAGTATTTCATCTCAAAGTATTTTTTTCATGTGCTGTCAGTGGATTATAGCACAGAGAAGTGGTTCCTCTGTAGCTTCTTGCATCTCTGTGCAGGGAAAGGCCCAACGTAACGAGGCTATGACAACCTAGAAAACTGATGGATTGACAGGTGGTTTTTTAAGGAGTGAAATCGTGCAAGCAAGAATTAAAATAAACAAAAAGCTACCACTGTAAGTCCCTCCATGCATACAGGAAATCTACTGCTTTGAATTTGTTTCCAGCAAATTGTAAGAGAAATACAAGTGCACCTTCTATAGGGTTATGAGATCTGTTTACCTCACTGCTTCACAACTCATTAGCAGAAGAGTTTTTCTTTCAGATCGCATTAGGGTCTAAGCCGGCGTCCCCACTCATAAAGAGGAAAAAAACACTTGAATCAGTATCCTTTCACTGCAATATGAATTATTTAAAGCTCTTATGTTAGGAGTGGTTCTGATCACGTATTATGCTCGATCACCTCGGTCCCATTCTGCAAGCAGCGTGATTAGTCCAGACAGCCCAGTGACCCCCGTGAACCCCCCACCACCACCACCACTGTGCTGTCCTCTCTGTGCTCATTATCTCTCGAGGGTTTAAGGTTTACTGGCATTGACATTCCCTCCTCGGGCCTCCTGCTATGATAGGTGGGGCGCTTCCTGTCCTGTCCTGTCTTGTCGAATACTTCAGCGGGAAGGCAATGTCTGTGCGTACGGTCTGTGCGTGTTTGTACGTACGATTCACCACAGAGGAAAGATGCATAAGAAATGACGCTCTAGCAACAAGTCAGCACCCGTAATTGGCTGTTTTTATTTGTAGCACTGCAAAATGAGAGAGAAAGCGGTGGGAGACAAGTTGAGGGGTCACCAAGTGCGCATTTCTCAACAAATGGCAGTTTGTGTGTGTGTGTGAGAATGCAAATTGGATCGTGTGTGCTTTGACAACAGTCAGATTGGATTTGATGCTGGCTGCTTGTTTGATTTTTCTTTTTCTTTTTCTTTTTTTTTTGAAAGATTCTGGTGCTACTCTAAGCTCACACGTTGAACAGAGCCAAACTAAGCTGGCTCCGTCTGAAAGCCTTTTTGTTTTTTTTCTTCATTTTGGATGCGTCAGCTCAACAACATCTCCATGGGACTCCCCTGTGTCTGTTTGTGCCGTCCACACCAGGCTCAGGTTATCGTAAAATTGCACGAGTAATGATGGGACCGGAGGCGAGCGGCCAGCAGCAGGGGCAGAGTTTGCGTGGCGTTGGTGTGTCAACAACGGAGAGACTGTGACCCATCACATGGGTTCACTTGGGATCAAGCCTCACCCAATCAGCATATTTCGACTACAAACAGGAGAACTCGGGAACCCTTTTTTGTTGTTGTTTTGTTTTGTTTTTTTGCTTTTATCATATGATGCCCATGTGGCTGCAGCCTCTACAGCTCTGAAGCACTGCTGGCAGAAATGTTAGCGTGGTTTTGGTTTTTGCACAGAGTGAAGATCAGCCTCCACGCATTCCTGCTTTTTATGACTTTGTTTGGGTAAACTAAAACCCTGCCACACTGGTTGCGCCAGTCTCTCACGCCACACCTACTTCCTCCTCCGCGTGTTTTAAAGGCCTTTTTCACATTTTCCGCTTGCTCCCACACTGTTAACATCCGGCGCCATGCACTTCGCTCTCTGATTTATTTTTTTTGTTGTCAGCATCATGCACTGTTTCGACGTAAACAGGCTAAATTAGGGTTCATACTTAAACACTGACTCAAAACTCCCATAGGAAAGACCACCTCTGTCACTAAGTTTGTAACAGAGCAGTTTTTTTCCTTATCTACCTGTCTTGATTAGACTTGCTCGAGGGACTGTAAAACTGCCCTTTAGACCTTTTTAGTGGCGGCCTTTCAGTGTGTGAAGAGGAGATAATCACATCCCCTCTACCCTGCTGCAATCCTATTATATAGCCTACTGTCACCTTTGACCTCAGAATCGGTGTGATTGCGCACAGTAATTTGAAAGGGGTCTGTTGTTATGTGACGCGGCGGGCGGCAATGACTGAAAACCATTAAAATAATGTGGCAATTCTCAATGTCAAGGTGCAGCGCTGTGTAATGTTGTGGCTTTTTGATGTCCAGTCTCGCTCCCCTTCTGTTTCACTTCCTGGCCGCCAACCCTCCCTCTCTTCCTCCCTGCTGCTGCACACTTTTTTTTGTGTGGCGCCGGGCAACAGTCTGGGTAATGAGGATGGAAATGCATAATGACAGGCAAAATTGTTTTGTGTGTCGCAGGTATTTAAGAAATGGGACGGCAAGGGTGAAGAGGGGAGGGAAGCAGCGAGGGGGTGGCGGCTGGGGTGGGGTTAGTAACTGTAATATTGCTGCATTACATCTTCTCCATTTTTAAAAAGCGGCCCACCGGCCCTTTTTAGAGGATGAGAGGAGCTACAGTGGCTCATAATACAATCCCTCTTTTGTCTGGGGGGCCTCCTGAGTCAACCTGAGACAAATCTAATTTCTCTGCTCTCTCTGCTCGTGGCTGCTGCCTTGTGTTATTGATCTGGCGCTTCACTTGTCTGCCTTTAACACTTTGGCATCTTTATTTTTATCTCCTTTTCACGAGGGAGGGCATTTTTTTCCTCTAGTTTTTTTCCCTCCCTACCAGCCCGCTGACACCCGCTCTACACGGGTGGGTGAATGATTGATTGACAATGATGTCCTTTTGCATCAGCGTTATATAACAGCTCCCCACAGTGGTCGTGGCCGCGGATGTTTCTTTGTGGAAGTGCCCGCATGTGTCTTAATGGTATGCACACCCCTTTCTCTAACATGGAAAAGGTTGATGACCCTTTTTATAACATCCCTAGTGTTGTTTATTGAAGGAACTATCTTTTTCCAGTGTTGGTCTGATCTCTCTGGGTGGTTGTAAGCAGGGATTTTATTTGCAGACGTGAGTGTGTGCGCTCCTCCATGACTGCACAAGCAAAACCTTTTCTGAAAGTCACTGATATTTACACGCTGTGTGCAACAGCTTGAGCTAATAGCATCTCGGAGTCTTTTTCAAAGATGGGGTTGTCCTTTCTGGATATTGCTGAAATTTAGGGGACAACCATTAGCGTAACCCTCCACCCATCAGACCTTTATGGCCGAGATGCCGCACAGAAGCACTGTAGCACTTCCCATCCCCTCATTAGTACCATCCTTTCAGATACAGCGGCGGCACCAGCAGAGACCAGAGGCATTAGGACTGAGGCAAAGATGAACACAGGAAAAAATGTAGGGCACAGCCTGACTGAAAACATTTTTCCATACCTCTCAGGCTGGGGGTTATACATTTAAAACAAGACAAAAGTCGCCAAGAAAACATCAAACTTTAAAGGTCTAAAAAGGGTGCGGTCACCAAAAAAGTGAGGAACAGAGTGGAGGCTCCACTTCGATTCTATATTTAATAGAATACTAGTTGGTGGGAAATATGGTGTGTGGATTTAGAAAGAAAACAAATGAAGATGTGTCTGAAACAACTTTAAAATGAACTTAAAAGGCTCTGAAATCACGGGTTGTTCACTTTGTTTCTCCAAAGCTTGTTTTAACTCGCTGGCTGCTATCTTTGAATCTGTCATTCAGATGTGTTTTGTGGCTGACGCTCACATTTGTCACCTCTGTCTATTTCTAAAGGTGTGACATCAAGCGCACTTAACCTTGAAAATATCCGTTTACACTTCAGATTGTGGTGAATGGATCACGTGTGTGGCGCATCTGCCAGCTCTGCCGCAGCCGCCACAGCTCCAGGCCCGCTTGCTTATCTTGAGGACAACGTGCTGTTGTGCCATTGTTGTAGGCGTGGCCAGTACGAGGGCAAGCGCCGGTCCGCGGCGGTACAGCTGGTGCCAGAATTCGCACACAGACACACACAGACTCACAGCCTGAGACTTCCTGTAGTTGGACGTAGATCACAGCCTGTGTTTTTTCTGCTCTGCTGCTGAGCTCCCACTTCAACCTCAACAACTCCACTAATTCTCTCACAAAAGATCCGCCTGTCTTCTCCTTTATGTTAACCTCTTTTCTGAAAAAAGAAACAACAAAAAAAAGCCTCTCCTCCGCTCTGTCAATCTGATAGCCAGTCCCTTCTGGAATTCTGGCGAGTGTGAAGTTAAGGACCTCACTGCGAAACAGTTCCGATGCTCACATAGAACAGACTGATGGCGGCCGCCCAAGAGCTCATGGATGAGAGGGAGTGGTTCACTTTTCCCCGATAGCATCAAAAATCAAAAAGGGTTTGGTCTTTATAGAGACTTTTTTTTTTTAAGTGTTTTACCTTTTTAACACCTTTATTAGGCTAATGCCGTCTCTCTGGATAATCTGAGGTAAACAGCTTATAGGGAGAGAAGGGAAATCTTCTCACTCTTAAGTGTGACATCGGCTGTATTCACTCTATTATGTTTTGGTTGGGAAAGTCAAAGCTAAAAATGATCCCTCAATCCAGTTTCATCCCGATTATAAAAAGAAGGCTTGACAAGCGTACTTAGTTTAGGTGTGTGCTACTGTCGGCAAAGTATTTACAACACTGTCAGATTGAGCCACATCGCTGCTTGGATACAATCGCAACTTCCTGCCTCCGTATGGGGTGAGATCCACTCCGCTCAGTAAAGAGAACTCTCCTCAACAGATCCCCTTCCATTATTCCATAAATACCCATTTTACTACATTAAATCTTGATAGACTTCTCTCCTTGGTGTGTTCGTATAAAAGAAATTGCTGGAAAGATGGAGGTTGGGGTTATACATCATTTAACCAGGAGCTAATACATGCCGAGATTACTAAAATTGTGAAAATGCATCTTTTGAATGGTTAAATAAAGCAGAAGATAAACATTACCAATAGTCGCCTGGATGTGTTGTCCCAGAATGTCTGATAAACGTAAGTGTGAATTTTCCATTTGTTTTGCTGAGAATGCAGTTTCACAAAATGTGCGCATTAATCCTCTGTGATGCGTCAAATCACCCAAAATATGCGCCTTTTTCACCGCTCAGCCGTGCAGCATTCGCCCGCATCATCCCCACCATCCCCGCCCTCGTTGCGCACGAGCCCTCTTGCCGACTGGCACCAGGAGCAGGACATCAGGTGACCGGTGCAGCTGTGCCTGGCTGGGGGATCTGTGTCAGTTTGCATCAAACCCCCCCCCCCACAGCGGTGGACAGCGGATGACCTGGTTGGAGTGCAGCCTGCTGTCCATCCCCGCTGCTTCTCCAAACAGCATCCCATCAGTACCTTGTTACATCTGGGATTTTGATTAAGATTGAGCCAGAAAGAAGGATTTCAATAAGTGTTCATTTTACGCTCAGAGTAATGTAAAGATTTATCTGAGTTTATCTGCACTGGTGCTGCCATTCTGATGTGTTGATGTTATGACTACATGTACTCACTTCCTTCTCAGCCTCCAAGTCGGTAGGGCACTAGGCATGGGACTCCGACTTAATTATTGTGCTTCAGGTTAATCATTTCTCGCTCTTGCATAACAGCGCCCCGCTCCTGACTATCAACGTATGGTGTGTTTAAATATGTGTTTAACATCCCTCCGCAAACGATGTAAGTGGTCTGATTGGGTTTGGTTTTCGTTTTTTTCAGAAGCTGGCAGCAGAGTGCCAGAGCGCTGGCTACAGCGGCACGCTCATCCCATACAAGTGTGACCTGTCCAACGAGGAGGAGATCCTGTCCATGTTTTCGGCCATCAAGACGCTGCACAAGGGCGTGGATGTGTGCATCAACAACGCTGGCCTGGCTCACAACGAACCCCTGCTCAGCGGGAAAACGGAGGGCTGGAGGAACATGATTGACGTGGGTTGATTTCTCAAAATGTTTTACCTGAAATGGCTTGCAGAAAGTTGCTTTGAAGAGAAGTGTTTGTGAGGCTGATTTACAACAGGGAGATGATGAAGTCCCCACACGTTAATGTAGTATTGATTCTAATGGTAACAAGCAGAGGGCGGGGCGGTAGGAGTTGCATTGTTGTGTTTTTTTAGAGCTTGCGAATACTACGGTTAAACATGGGTCCGCACAAACACCGCTTCCCTCCCCTCACAGAGGCTGCCTCATTGGCTCAGACGAGAAGCCCTGGCACAGTGGAGGCCCACTAATGAAAGCCAGCACTATTTCTCTTGTTAGGACTTTGCATTCTGATTCATTTGAGCTCTTGACCACTGAAGACCCCCCGCTCAGAAGTCTCCGTCTCTCGAGTCCGGCATTCACAACGCTCCTCCATCTGTTGTCATGGCAGCCCGCATGAATGTGTACCACGGTGTATTTTTAGCCCGTGTTTAATCTGCACACTGACCTTATTTGGTCACCTCCCCCTATCTTGCCACCATGTTGGCTTCAACCTGCCGCCTATCAATGTCACTACACAAGCAGCTTAGAGCCAACAAACTGGACAGGAACAGCAGGTCCAGGTGACCAGGTGACGTCCCAGCCATCAGTCAGCGCGGCTGTTTAATTCCCTAGGTCCTTAATATGATTCTGCAGTAGACACAGTGATGTTCTTCACCTCTTCTCAACTTATTTTTATTTTCAGCGTATGTTTTGATGTTTTTCATCGCTTGTTGTAGACCCCAGGGGTGACCCCAAATAGTTGAATAACAAGCCTGATTGAATTTTCCATCTCAGTGGAATAGAATCAAGGATCAGGAGTTATATGTGGGTGTTGAAAGCCTTTTTTTATTTACATACAATGGATTGTCTATTTTACTGAATAAATCATGATTTCTGCCAAATGAATTTATTACACTGTTGCTGCAGCACTCAGTTGAATTGATTTAGCTGCAGCAAAGCAGGCGCTGCATATTTTATTTTATTGTGTGTTTTATCTGCTAGTCAGACATCGGTTTCTCACTTAAAGCTGCACACGCCACTAACTTATACCGACCAACACAGGCGCCTGTGCACTCTCGGAGGCTGTGCCAAGTCCACTTACATGAGCACTGCTTTCATGCACACCGCCATCCGAGAGGGGGAGAGAGAAACATGATTCAGCAGTGAGCCGACTGTGGGCAAGACATAACCAGGCAGTTTCAGCCATGAATGTCTTTAATCAGGGGTCACCCCAAGTACATCCGGCCTGAACCATGACGTTTGGGTTCTAACTGTTGTACTTGGATGCTGTGCAGGTGAATGTCTTAGCCTTGTCCATCTGCACCCGTGAGGCGTACAAATCGATGAAGGAGAGGAATGTGGATGACGGTCACATCATCAATATTAACAGGTGAGCTGGGCAAAGGGTGTGTCCTTCTCAGAACAAAGTCTTAATATCAAGTATCTTGGGTCATGGTTATTAGGTACAGATATTAAGGTAAAGCGCCACCTGATCTTAGTGGAATTTGCCTCATGTTGACATACCTCATCAACCGATTATTATATTTGATCATTTATGAACATTGATTAATATGATTAACTCTGTTTAGCCCATTGTGTATATGTAAAATAAAAATAAAAATCGGCTAAAAAAAGTGATGACTAATACGTACGCCTCCTCTGCAGTATGGGAGGGCATCGAATGGTGCCAAGTGCTGATGAGCATTTCTACTGTGCCACAAAATACGCTGTGACTGCTCTGACCGAGGGAATACGGCAAGAGCTACGAGAAGCAAAAACCCACATCAGAGCGACGGTGAGTTAACGGTTGCTTTCAAGCACCTTTTAGTGATCATGTGTTGCGTCACGTATCATTTTAGCTCTAACTTGATGGTGCAAAATTTATTGTGTCATATGACTTTTTGTTTTTATTCGGGCAAATTGTGAACAAATAAGTGTACTTTTTAATAAATACTACCAAAGTAATTTGTGTAGATTGAAGGAAATTTTGATTTGGGCTGCTTTCTGACCTACTTGTCCAACCAGGCATGTGAAGAAACCATTAACGTTGATGCTTTGTAATGGCTTACATCTTATAGGGGCACATGCACATTAGATAAAAGACAATTACTGTCCGGCCGTCCTTTAATGGAGTGTTGGCCTGCAGCTGTTTCTTCCTTGATTGCATTCTTGCTTGCTTCCTTCTGCCTTTTGTGACCAAAACTGTGCAAGTCGAGCTTTGGTCATGTGATATTGTTTGCTTATAGGTTGATATTAAAAATGGTGGGAATTGACTAAATGTTTATGTATAGTATGCCCTGACATTGAAAGGTGCATGAAAGCACAGTTAGCCCAGCAATCTAATGCATTTCTTCTTTCTCTGTAGTGTATATCCCCTGGGATAGTGGAGACGGAATTTGCCTTCCGGCACCACAACAGTGATCCAGAGAAAGCAGCTGCAGTGTACGAGAGTATGAAAGTAAGAAGGCACATTTGTCTGATGTCTTTTACAAGGTGAGAATCCCAAATGATAACATTTGGAGTAACATTTTCTTTTCTCCATTTTTCAGTGTTTGAAAGCAGAGGACATAGCCAGTGCAGTCACGTATGTCCTCAGTGCCCCTCCCCATGTCCAGGTAACCACTCTTGCAGTTCTGCACAACAGAACGTTGATTTCCAGCAGGTTTCACTAACGGTCCGACATGTTTCTCACCTTCAGATTGGAGATGTGCAGATGAGGCCCGTGGAGCAGGTGTCATAGCAGCGAAACAGGGAAGCTGCCAGAGCTGGAGACTAACAGCTGCCAGCCTGACTCCTTAGCGACCTCTGCTGGGCAAAGGGTTGGGTGGGGGGGTTAAGTAATTAAAAAAAAAATCATCTACAGCTGTCGTGGGACGTGTTGGAGGGGAGCTGGAGCGCTAAAGGAGGCTGTGCAAGGAGACGACGGGTGTGGACTTTGTAAAACCACTATGACAAATACTACTGAATGCAGCAGCTCGGGTTTGTGAAACGCGGCGCCCCGTCTCGAGCTGAGCTGACTCCAAACTACAGTCGGAACAAATAACAAAGGAGAGAGTTGCTGCTGTGCTATGTGGTCACTTCAGAGGGAAGAGAATGCCATTGATTGCACATGTTCGTTTTTTTTTTCTTCTTTTTTTTTTTGTAGGTCATATTGCATATCCTTTTGAAATTAAATGGAAAGAGTAATTGCTGTTTATATGAATTACTTTTTTTTGTTCGTTTTAATTTTTTATAAATATTTTACCTTTCAAACTAAGATAGACTTTGTTCCAGTAGACAATAACCATAGACAGTACCGTGTCGTGCTCGCTGCACCTAACCGCACCTGTCCCGTCTGTCCATCCTGGCTGCCAACTTTCACTCACCGTATCACAAGCACTTTCAGTCGCCCTGTGATTGATTCTATCCACTTTTTAACCCCATATGAGAAGTCAGGAAAAGGAAAAAGGAAAAAAAAACATTTGCAGACCTTCTCTTTGTGTTACACACTTGGGTTCCTGTGATTCTAAACTTTTTTGTCCTGTGATTTAATTCCGTTCTGCACTTTGGATTCTTTCCCAAGGAGTTATTAGAAGGAAACACTGGCAATTGATAGAGAGAAGGAGACTAACTCCGTGCACATATAACCCTAGAAATGTGTATCTTTCAATGGATAGCTCATTAAATGAAAAGAAAAACCCAGCCAATTCCCAGAAACAAGTTATGACTTCCGTTATGTAAACCAGACGGCGTCAAAGCATTCATTAAGACACTGGACTTCGTGACATGATTTTTTTTTTTTTTTTTTATTACACATGACATGACATGAGATGACTTGACAAAAGAGCTGCATGACCTGTGTGTGTCTTTGTTAATCAGCATATATCATTATCAGCAATGTCCACTTGCATTGACCTAATAAATGAGTCAGCCATAATAAACCGATACACAGTGCTTATTTCCTGCAGGGTGTATTGTAATGTTCCGATCTTTAAAAAGTTCACCTCTTCAATTGATTATATAACACAAACATTACAATCGTTATGTGCCACACACGGTACATAAATGCAGATATATAATAGACTGTGTCTAGACATTTGTGTCAAATACTCAACCAAGTGCAGATGCTTGTCTCAGATTCTGCACTGACAGACGTTACCAGAAGATGGCACCACTGTCAAAGCAAAGTCTAAATGAAGTTGGAGCTTCACATAGTAATAAATCATAAACACTGACTGTGCACACCACTTCAAAGGCATCCACAGTGGCAGTAAAAGTTAAACAAAACAAATCACATTCCTGGGTTCACAAAAATGGCCACGATAAGTTATCTGCATGGCAGATATGCAGCAAAAACATTGCCACAATCATTGATATGAGGAAAACCGTTGCGCTTCCTCGTCAGCGCAGGAGCTTGTTAAAGATTCAGTATACATGGTAGATAATCTTTGGTTAAATTTAGCTCGCCGTGGCCACACGAGCATTGTAACTGTACAAAACAGACATTAGAGGTTAGTCTGAATAGGAGGTTTCTCGTGTAGTTGGATGTTGGAGCTGATGGAAGCTATGACAGGGGATTTGTCTTTTCCTCCCCTCTCATAATAGGCCATTTTTGATGTTTCATTCAGCGCGAAAGGTGTGATGGACAGCTTTAGTTTCTGTGAGAGAAAACCAATCATTATGAAGAAGCCAATTAACTCGCACGAGTGAGGGAAAAAGTGAATCGCAAATCATCACCTGCATCAACGAGCCAGGCAGCACCCACAGCGTGTGAATGGCACCCAAAGGAATCCAAATGATGGAGGCCAGAGCGATGACCCAGCCGACCCCCTGAGCCCAGGGAGGGAAGACGTAGTC
>CAESWR010000196.1:921423-933711 GCA_903171835.1 Mullus surmuletus | reverse complement strand
CGAACGAGGCCCTGGTGGTTTCAGGTAACAACGACGTTAGCGCCGTTAGCTTCCACCCGGGCTTCTTTTCACAATAACATGTATTTAAAATCCTCTGTGTTTGTTGATTGTTTGCTTTGATATTAACCTCAAATCAGCCCAAAACAATGCAGTTGGTCTCTAACGGCAGATCAGAGCAGCTCATCACGACCCCCATCTCTGCAGCACTGATAGGAGCCTGTGGAGGGGAAATAACACATCACAAACACTGGTTATTACACAGGGATAGCACACTCCTCACCAGCATTATTGGCAATAATGCTTTAAATTATGCTTTAAATCATGCTTTATTAAGCCAAAGTGTTTTGCTCCTTTTTTAATTCCTCTCATGCATGTTTTTTTTGTGTTTTTTTTTAAAGGAATAAGTATAATAATGAGGATTGTGTGCTGCAGGCGGTGCTGGGAGGATGCTCTGCAGCACTGATAACTCAATTGCAGGAGTCTTCCTGTTTCCAGTCGTCGCTGCGTTGCAATGCACAGTGTTGAGTTTTCCAATTGTGTGCAGGCAGGAGACACTTTTCCTGCTCTGTCTTGCATAAGAAGCCGGGATATTCCCGGGGAAGAAGAGAGAAACTGCAGAGAGGTTCTGTCGTGGTGCTGTGTTAAAGTGAAGCTGACGGACACGACCTTTGGCTTTGTTTGTAAAAGGCTGCCCAAGCATGTGATTTCTTTATTCTCTATTTTCTTTTAATTATTTTGCATTCCGAAACCAGCAAGAAATTGTTCACGTGGCTTCCTGTCTAAGCCAGTTTTTGAGGAACGTCTGTTGTGGAGGCCGTCCGTCCGCCGCCACAGAGAGGAACATGGATAGACAGAGCAGAGTTGGCGTGAGCTGCACATCCTGATTCCACTGCACGGAGGGGGGATTGAGAAACAAAGACTTGGCGTGCGTGTTGTGAGAAAATTGCACTGCTTTTCAAGAAGCAAGACCAAGCCCCAAAGATAAAACATGAGGATTGTGTAGGTTTTCATTCATTGGCCCTGGCGCCTCCTCCCCCACCTCTGTGGAGTGAGTGCAGGGAGGAATCTTAGCTATGCCAGTGGTCGACTGAAATGGCATGTGTCTCACAAGCATTTCTATACGTCCTCAGCCTGTGAGCGGGTGGGTTTTTTTTTTCTGTTTGTGGGGCAGCAGTCGGGGGGGGATTTAACTTGAGAAGTCTGTCCCACCCACATTCTCTGATTGAAAGAGGACTTTTAATCCACTGGGGTTTTCGAACAAGCTGTAACAGAGCATGACAGATCAGTGAGCGTTCAGTTTGTGGTTAAATTCCGGATGCGTTATTACATGAAAGTGCCTTTTTTATTTGACTAGAACGTTGAATATATAGATGAATCAATCAACCGTACAGGTGATATTGTGGTTTTTATATGTATGGAATGAAGTGAATCTAGAAAATCTGTGACAGGTCGGGTCACCATTTCATCATCGCTTCCAAGTACTACACATCCTGTTGGCTTTTTCCACCGGTTTCCTGTAGGATGTCGTGTCGTCACACCGGCACCAGTGCATCATTTGTTTAATGGGGCTGAGTAAGGGGCTACTGTGCCAGAAAGTGATTGAATTAAAACCAAAGTCTTTTGGCAGTGTTGACAAAAAGGTAATGAAATACCAAGGAGAATGTGTGTGAGATTGAGGTCAGTGTGAATCGCTACGGTGCTCGTTAAAGGGTGGTGGGGGGTGCCAGTAAATATAGTCTCAGCTCCGTCAGTTAACATATGACAGCTGGGAATGTAACACTGAACACTGGAGATTAAATTATCAGACAGAGTTTGGCAAACATGTCACAGAACTCGACTTCCATCACACAGCGTTGTGTGATGTTAGTTTTACACTGGACCAGAGTTTTTTCGAACAACGCGGAAAAATACCCGAAGAGCCAAGTTGACTCCGACACTCACTCCTCTGTTGTCACTCTTGGCAGCCGCACTGTGTAGTAGATTCCTGTGAAAAACCCGCTTGCCCGACTCTCCTCCGACAGCCTCAAAAGGTGGCAAAATGAAACCGCCTTTTGAGACAGTTACTCGCGTTACCTCTGTGAATAGGAAGTTCAGCTATAGAGAGAAGATGTAAAACACACTGCATGCCGTTTTTTCCAAACAAATATGTAAATGTTGCACATGACTTGTCAGTATTGCGCAGACTTGTAAATAGAAAACTGGTACTGAAGCATGTTTTGGCAAAATGTCATGAAGATAATTTTTTATATAATTGCTCAGGCCCTTTGATACAAATATAAAGAGTGTGTATTATGTATTATCAGGGGTTTTACCAGCAGAGTTTTATCTGTTTGTCAGATAGGTGACTTCCAAAGTGCATTACTGCAGTTAACAAAGCCACATTCAACCAGGTGTTTGTGACCCTTAACGAGGTCAATTAACCATTTACACCATGCAAGACCATGCAATAAACAGGTGTCTGTGCTTGCTGTTTCGAGTAGGGAAAAGGTGTAAGAGCTCAGATGTTGGCATAACCACAAATCAAGATGTTCACAGCAGCACCGGAAAGCACAGAGAGACTTGATACAAACATTGTGGGTGATGTGGTCGGAAAACGAATATGCATGAAAACCAGCTGTCACTTTTCACATTCTTTCTGGGTCAGATTCTGTGAGAAACAGATCTGGTGCCACTACATACGGTATTTTCTTTCACCATGTCATATTAAAGTCACTCTTTTCTTTTGATAGAACATGGAGCTAATACTTTTTTTTATTATTGTCATCTAATAACTTGATAGATAAATAGTGTCCCAATTGAAAAAAAATAAAGTAACATACATGTGTTGACTGTCCTTTTAAAGCCGATGCCTGTGTGTCGCCCCTCAGGTGGCTGCTGTGGCTCGGATCAGAAGACGTACATGGTGGGGGGCTGGGCCTGGGCCTGGTGGCTCATCTCTGACATCCAGAGGTAAGACTGGTCTGCTCCGCATCCAAGAACACACTCCATGCCCGGCCGTCATCAAGCCTCGAAGGCGCAATGATCGCACTCTTTTAATTACCTTAGCGCCGTGCGATTCTGGTTTTCCTTTTGTCAGCAAATTCAACAAAAAAAGAGCAAAGCATTGCTGATCTGATGAGATTATTTGTAGAGTGAAACATCTGAAAACTCATTTGTTCGTATGTCCTGATGTGAATGAGGACACTGTAGATTATTTGGGTCGATCACACAAACTACATATTTTGTAATTATACCATCTTCATCCACAGATGGAATAAATTCCAAACATATGCTTTCATTTCATCCTGACATATGCTAAAGCTGCAGCGCCCTCCTTTTTTAGGAATGCGCTCAGCCTATCAATAATTGAATTACATTGAATGTATGTGACCCAGTTAACACTTAGTTACACTCAATGAATGTGCCTTCTGCTGAGAGGCCCAGTGAGAGGAAGCTCGGAGAGAACTGAGAGATTGACTCGCGATGTTGACTTTGGACTTTTTATTGGATTTGGTGACAGGAAGAAAAACAATGAACACAGTGCCCTCGATTAAAAAGCTTAAAGCTCGGGTGTATTGCTGGAATTTATAAGCTCTTTCTGAACACAAAAAGTACATTTTTTTTGTATCAGACTTTCTTGCACGCGAGAGTCCAAACAATAGGAAAGCATATCAATGGAGACAAAAGCACTTTAAAATTGCTAGTACAAAGCCATTCATTTTTATGTGAGAAGAAAATGCATGGAAAAAGATTTCATCTGTTTTTAATCAGGAGTGTGTTTGTCACTGCCTGTAAAATTATTCTCAGGCGGAAATCCTTGGCGCTATTTCTGAGCTGTTTTTTTCCCCCCTGACCTTTAACAGTTCAGAGAGGAGCGAAGGAGTTGTACATCAATATCAAAAGCTCTTGTTTACCAAATGCATAAACATGGCTGCTTAACACTAGAAAGATGTTAACATTCGAAAGCACAGTTGAGCTTTAATGGCCATGTAAGGGGAAATGTAATACTCCCTGTTGAATTCTCCTTTTCCTAGAAATTGCTTGGAAGCAAAAAGAAAAAAATGTCAAGTGTTCTTTATTTAATGATATTCAAACAGAACCAGTTTCTCTCCTGCTTGCTAGAATTGAACTTTCCACTCTTTTCAAGTGTAATTGTGCTTGAGAAAAAAGCCTGCCTGAGAAGGAAAGACTGGGAAAATATTTTGACCTTTTACACAATGCAAAGCTTATTGCAGCTCATATCTGTGGGATAAAAAAGATCAATTTTGCACACTTAAGTAATTCTTTTTATTTAAACGCAGAGCTGATGAACCCAGCAGTCTAATCTAATCTAATCTAACCCCTTGATGATATTCTTTGCGCCCGGAGCTCTTTGTTTTGATCAGTATGGGATTTGGTGTTTGCCCGCCTCTTTATGTCTTCTGCTAACCTGCTTTGCTTCGTGTGGTCTTCTCCTTGACCCTGTCCTTGGCCCCTCTGTGTCTCCTTCCGGTCGCCCGTTTCCAAGCGCCGCTCCTCCTTTTTAGTTGCCAGGAAACATAATGGCAGACCCCGACGTCGCTGTCATGCACGACCAAATTTATAAACCGCGGGTGCCACGCAAGCCTGTCAATCGACAGGGGGTCCTGACGGCCCCCACTTGTCTATTTTTACTCTTGTGGTTTTATCATTTCACCATCTCTCTTGGATGTTGAGAAGGGAGGAGGCGATCTCGCTCCTGCACGGCACTGCGACCACTTAAGACCTCAAAGGCTGCACGCTCGTCGTAAACCAATGGCTGGACGGTTTCATAAAAACAGAGGGAGGCGGTGCAGCTTCCCGTCAGTGATGCAGCAATCATGTTAATGTCCAGAGCCATGACTCATTGATCCAGTTGTTCTGCAAGAGGAGGAGGAGGAGGAGGAGGAGGAGGAAGAGGTGGAGGAAGAGGAGGAGGAGGAGGAGGAGGAGGAGGAGCCCAAAGAGTCTCCTCTTCCTTTGATTGCAGGCTGAGTCTGTTTATTGTGAAAAATGGGCTCTGGCTCTTTTTAGCTGCTGTGAAACACGATCACATGTAAACACTCCAGATTGAGCAGCACTCGAGTGGAAGAGGAGGATTTGTTTCTAGATGACGTTCTTGTTTAAACTTGAGTCGGCGGGAGAAAGATTTCCGTCGAGGCCCAGTGAGTGACAAGCGAAGGCGAATCATTAGCTGGAACAGGAGGTCAGGTTGTGTCTGTTACCCCCCCAATCCCCTCCTCCGTCCCTCTTTTCTCTTCCTCTTGACCTTGGTTACTGACATTCCTAACAGCTGTTGTCCAACTTACTGTTTTGCCTTTGCTATTCCCGCCTGCCTGCCTGCGTAGAATGTCTCTGGAGGTTATGACCATCCTCTGTCGCTGTGAGAATATCGAAACTTCGGAGGGTGTTCCCCTGGATGTGACAGGGGTGGCTCAGGTAATGCATTTCAAAAGAAACCCCCCCCCCCCCCCCCCCCCCCCCCCCCCCCCCCCCCCTCAAAAAAACTACAAAAGCAAAACAAAAAACAGCAATGGCTGGCCGCCGAGAGGAGGATACAGGATACCGGTCCAACTAACAAGCTAACGTCTGTGCTTCTTTATTCTCATCTTCATCTTTTCCCACTGCACCGAAGGGAGGTGATCAGCTGTCTTTTAACTTGGCTTTTGCTGCAAAGCTGAACTCTTGTGTCACTCACAGCAACGGGGTCAACAAATGAATGTTTTTAAGAGGCTGATAAGGGGGATTGAGGGCAATCCAAACAAGGAATTGAGATTTTTTCAATTTGGCTGGGATTAAATTGCAATTGAGATGCCCAAACATGCACATCAGCTGGAGAACATTTCATTTCTACGCCGTTGTTAGTGATCTGGAGTCCTTGGGTGAATGGTTTCACTTTTTGTCCTGTTTGTCCTCTTTGTGCTCTGGCCCTTCCCTTCATTTGCTTTCCCTCCGAACATGTCAAATCTTTTTGTTTTTTTTTATATTTTTCCACATTCTTCACAGGATAACGCTTGAGATTATGACCCTGCAGCCCAAGTGTGAGGATGTAGAGACAGCGGAGGGTGTAGCTATTACTGTCACTGGGGTGGCTCAGGTAATTCACTACACTTGTATTTGGGAATGCCAGTTCAGACTCCACTAAACCCCCACATCCCCTCGCAACCTCATTTTTATTATTATTTTTTCCCCCGGCATCATCCCAGGTTGCATTTCATACAGAGGGTTCATCATTGAAGTGGCACAACTGTGTTTTTAGTTTAGAGACTAAGACGGATGTCGCCTCAAACTGTTGTCTGCATGTTTTATCCTCATGTCTTGGCAGAGTGTACGTGTGACACGGCTACCTTTTCACAATAGAGTTGCCAATTTTATAGCATTCGTGTGGCCATAACATTCCAGAGTTCCTAAAATTCTGCTTCTTAGCGATGTATATTGCCATGCTGTACAGTATACAACCTTATTGTCATGACTAATATGTGTACCAGCACACTCTCACCAATGGAACCTCTTGTGTTTTGTTGATTATAGTGTTGTTTTTTTGGTGTTGTTTTTCTTTTTATCTTCTTCTGATCCCACTGTGATCACAAAAGGAGTTTCTGTTGAGCCTGATGTGCATTCCACTGTCAACCTGGTCATTACTCTATTGTGTCTGCTTGCAGGTTGTTTGTTATTTTGTTTGTTGTTGACCACCTCGAGATCTTAAAGTGAAAATCCACATCAAAATGAAATTGCTGATGAATCCAAGATCAGGATAGAGTAAAGAATAAGGTGGAACTGGGTAGAATTGAGACACCTTTAGAAAAAATACAAATAAAGTCACAGACCATGCAGTAATTAATTACCCACAATTCAACGTCACCACTGACAGTTTGACCATAGATTTGTAGTCTATGAAATATGCTCCTGCCAACAACAGACCTTGGATTTCTGGTGGATTTTCACTTTAGAAGCATTAACATGACACACCACCACTTTTTTCCATTTCAGTTTTTTTGGAGCGCATGCCTTTTTCACATTTGGAAAGAAGACGCCTCATTATCAGTTCTGTGTTTCAGCTGCAGTCACGCCAATGTTCCCCTCACTGTTCCAACATGCATGCTGACAATGAGCCCGCTGTTTGGGACCCCCCACCCCCCCCCCCCCTCCCTCCCTCACTCTCACACAGTTTACTTTATATAGAGTTTCTCCATGCCACCCTTTTAATTGGTCCCCCCCAAACTCCAAGCCATTGTGCGATCTGTATCCCATGGCAACAGGAGTGATATAACCCTGAGTTATAGGGAGGCATATGCTAAGTTGCAAAGGAAACCTGAGAAGAAAGTTAATCAAGGATATTGTTTTAGTCCAAATGGATGCGACTGGCTAATAACCAGTGGTAAAAGTGCGATTATAGGAATGTTTTGACAAATTCACTTTAAGAAAGTCTTAGGAAATCATTGAGGAATAATTTAAATCAACAACATGTCGGGAAAAGACGGTTTCCTGACAAGAAAAGATATATGGGCAGGGGCTTGGGTGGGGTCATGAGGACTGGGTGGTTGTGAGAGATCAGGAAATCAACGAGATATAGGTCGGGACCTCAGCACAGCGACCCCTGCTGTCTGTTCGAGCCAGCCTGTCAAGTGATTGTCTGGCCTGCAGCCCTTCTTTGTTTTTTTTTCTCCTTCCAGACATGTTTTTTTGTTTTGTTTTTGTTTTTTGAATGACTTCCATCATTCCCTGACATCTTGTTGCCCCTCGATCCTGGTTTGAGTGCATGTTGCAAAAAAAAAAAACATGTGACCTCTCGCCTAAGGACCCAGCTCACTTTGTTTTTCTTACAGCTCAAGTGGAGTGCAGCATCACCCCCAAACCCTCCGTTTTACATCCCCTGTGATTTCTTAATTGTGTAAATGTTCTATCATCTAAACCTGAGGTCATTGCCCTTCAGTTTGTCTCATTCTCAATATACAGCCTCAACATATAGTTATGATTCAGAGATAGGATGTTTATTTGTTCGTCCTGGGAATATCCTGGATCGTTGGCTGACCTTAATAACATGGGATGGCGACCAAAAGCAAATTTCCAAGCTTAGTTCTAAATGGAAAAAATAATTGTGCAGTTTGATAGTCTCTATTAAACAGACACACAGAAAAATCTGCCAAATGTTGCATGTGTAGTTAAGATAATCCATCAGATGTCAATTGATTATGAGTGGTTTTTAAACACTGTCATTAGGCAGCGTGCCAAAGATTACAATAGCACATCTCACAGCAGCGGTATTGGCAGGTAAACACACATGAGACTAATCACAATTAAGGCTAGGTGCAGAGCCTTAATTACTAGGATTAGCAACACTTATACTGACACAATGATCAGTGCTGAATTAATGTAGTCTGCTGATTCCAACATCAGTCATGGCAAATGACCAAAGGTTTTATTTGTTTACACCCTCCAAAATCTCTTCAAAATCAATGTGATTAATGTGATTTTTTTTTTCTATTACTGTTAATTATGTAATCTTTTATTTTGGACGTGAATTTCCTCTCTGTGTATTTTCTTTACCTGATATAATCGAACAGAAAGAGATGGTGATGGTGTGTGTGGTAACTGATGAGATCTAGAATAGTTTTTCACATATTGTAAAACCAGTAGGAATCGTATGCGTGTGTGTGTGTTTTGTGCCTGCACGTGTCTGTGTGTTCAGCTGACGATGTTTGTCCACACTGGCACCAGGTGAAGGTGATGACGGAAAATGAGCTGCTGGGTTACGCCTGCGAACAGTTCCTGGGCAAGTCGGTTGTGGAGATCAAGAGTGTCATCCTGCAGACCCTTGAGGGTCACCTACGCGCCATTCTCGGTGGGCGCTTTCTCAAAGCTCTGTTGTCACTGCTTAGTTTTAATGAGTGAACCTTTTTTTTCTGAATGAATGAACATATTGAAATTGTGTAATAGTACAATCTGTGCATGTGCAAGCTGAACATAACTACTGCTGATGGGCATTCAAATGCATTGCTTACATGTAGACGTGATGAAGCACAACATCATTTGAAGGAAGAGCATTTAAAAATGAGAATGTGTGTCTGACACTGTCACATATGGTTAATCCATTAGATGTAACGGGATCAGTGACAGTTAAGTTTTTATATGACTGTATGATGGTATTAACCACTGATTCCACATTTTAGGTACGCTCACCGTTGAGCAGATTTACCAAGATCGAGACAAATTTGCCACCCTGGTGAGAGAGGTGGCAGCGCCAGACGTCGGCCGCATGGGCATCGAGATCCTCAGCTTCACCATCAAGGTCAGAGTTCTTTATGACTACCCTACTCTTTATAAACTGTCTGTGTCTGCTGCTGGGGTTTTTTATATGCGTCACTGAATTGTTATGAATTATTCGCCTTCTCACAGGATGTGTATGATAAAGTGGAGTACTTGAGTTCATTGGGCAAAACGCAGACAGCTGCAGTACAGAGGGATGCAGACATCGGTGTGGCCGAGGCGGAGCGAGACGCCGGCATCAGGGTAAGAGGACTTTCCTTTTACATGAGGAAGTTAGAAAACATCCCATCTGTGAATGTAAACAGGACATTAGGACATAAAAAAACTGCCCATCTAATGCACTCGCAAATCTCT
This sequence comes from Mullus surmuletus, assembly GCA_903171835.1. Taxonomy (NCBI): domain Eukaryota; kingdom Metazoa; phylum Chordata; class Actinopteri; order Syngnathiformes; family Mullidae; genus Mullus; species Mullus surmuletus. Next base: position 924,114 of record CAESWR010000196.1, on the reverse strand, counting down.
TATAGGAAGCTGAGTGTAAGAAAGAAATGATGGATGTGAAGTTCCTCGCCGACACAAAGATGGCTGACTCCAAGCGAGAGCTGGAAATGCAGAAAGCGTCCTTCAATCAGGAAGTGAACACAAAGGTAGCGACTTGAATTGATCGTCTTGAATGTATGTACTAACAGTCACGCTCAAGATGGAGGAATTAAAAACACAACCCTTTCACGTCTGTAGAAAGCAGAGGCTCAACTGGCCTACGAGCTGCAGGCGGCCAAAGAGCAGCAGAAGATCCGTCTGGAGGAGATCGAGATCGAGGTGGTGCAGAGGAAGAAGCAGATCACCATCGAGGAGAAAGAAATCGACCGCACTGACAAAGAGCTGATCGCTACTGTGAAGAGACCCGCTGAGGCCGAAGCTTACAAGATGCAGCAGCTGGCCGAGGGACAGAAGTGAGTGGTCCTCCGAGCGCGTCGCGTTTCACTTTTCCATGTCCAAAGTCAGCAGTAAAGTCAAAGTTCTCCTGTAAAACCTCCTCCAGGATAAAGAAGGTGCTGACAGCGCAGGCAGAAGCCGAGAAGATCCGCTTCATCGGCGAGGCCGAGGCCGCCTCCATCGAGGCGGTGGGCAAAGCGGAGGCTGAGAAGATGCGGCTGAAGGCTGAGGCGTACCTGCAGTACGGCGAGGCTGCAAAGACCGCCCTGGTCCTGGAGGCTCTGCCCAAGGTCAGTGATGCACATCCACAACACGGAGACCAACCAATTTGGGAAGTTTGGTCTCTTAGTGATTTCCCAAGTCAGCAGAGAATGAGCTGTGTTTAAGTGACCTTCAAGTGTGTGTGATGTCTCGGTTAAAGTCATTAGAGGTCCCGCAGGAGGATAATCTGTCTAAAATCAATTCTAAAAAGTATGTTTATGTTGCCTTGGAGGTTTGCAATTGCTCATTTCTCAAGTGATTGATTGAAAGTATTATCTGCAGCCTTCAGCTTGCACTTTTGAGCAATGTAAAGAAGTTACGTGGGACAAATGGAAAAGCATTCATGAAAGTATTAATGAGAGACACTCACGCACTCGCTGTGTGTAAACAGATTGCCGGCAAGGTGGCCGCGCCGCTCTCCAAGACCAGCGAGATCGTGATCCTGAGTGGGGAAGGCAACCGCGTCACTGGAGAGGTGAACCGTCTATTAGCTGAGCTCCCCGTGTCCGTGCACGCCCTGACCGGAGTGGATCTCACCAAGGTAAGAGCTGCTCTCCTCGCAACAGCAAACATATGATTAGACCTTCCTCAGAAATAAAATGTCTCTTGTTGTATTATGCAAGGTCAGACATGGGCTTGGTTCATGATTGCTGAAAAATTATGGGGGGGGGGGGGGGCAAGATCTGTTTCAAAATTTTCCAGCATAGGGTTAAACATTATTCCTGCAAGCCGTAGGTAGGCACATGCGGGAAGGCAAACACCCACTAAAGCCAACAGATCTCCACCATGCCTCACTGCATCCCCCACACTGCCGGTTGATCATTAACATCTCCGAGGACCCTCCAACAAAACAACCCACAGCAGCACAAATAGAGTGAGGGTCAAAACAGTAAACACGGAGGTAATCAGTATTTCTTATGTTAAAAGAAAGAGTCAAATGACTTCATGCCGTTTGGAAGGAGTCTCTTGTAATTATCGTCCCTACCTGCTTCTCCCTGCAAGCTGGCAAACATAGTGGAGCATTCAACAGCCAGATAACCCCCCCCCCCCCCTTCCACAGAGATAAAAAAAAATAAGAGTTGAACGCCCGGCCGCTTTCATCATTCTGAAGGTCTGCCAACATCAGTCTGCCGGCCATTTGAAATGTAAGAGAATTAGAAAATGCTCTTCTGCTGTGTTTACAAAAATTGGTGGAATTTTGTCATCATGTGGAATCAGAGGAGCCTTTCCAAGGTCTAAAATGGGAGTAACGGTCTATTGAGGACAGAAATCAGCCTGTTGGTAGTCATTTGTGGCCACCAGGGGGTGCTCAGGTTACTCACAATAATCTATTGGAACAGTCAATTTCCTTTCCTTGTGCCGAAAAATTTTCAAGCAGGATGTTTTGGTCTTTAGCTTCAAAGTGTGTTGTAACTAGGGCTGGGTATCATTTAGACATTTTCGATACCAGTACCCTTAAAACAATACTAAAACCAATTGAGTACTTCATTTAGTAGTATTTGTTACTTCATGCGAATAGAAAGCAGTTGTGCAAATTTCACCGCTCCTCCCCATTCAAAACATTTTTACACAAATACATTTTGAAAGAGCTCAAATTACGCTCGCTGTGATTGGCTGCGAGTAAAACCATAGAAACAGTCTTGTTTTTTTCTAGATCTGGGTAGAAAAACAACCGATTGCAGGTATCGTTTGACAGGCGCAGTTTCGGTGCTACTTGGTACTGGGTTGTTTCGGATGCATGGAGTGCCGACACCCAGCACTAGTTGTAACTGATAGATGTCTTTCAGCAGCTAACGTTTCCGCGGTCCCCTCCCACAGATACCACTCCTCCAGAAGATGACCAACCCACAGTGCCAAGCAGCCATCTGATGAAGCGGACGCGCCGCCCCTCAACCTTCGTTGGCGTGTTTCTGCCTCAAGCATGTTCCAGTGTCTGACCCCCCTTATGCAACTGCCTATGATGAGCAAACACTTGACACACCAAACTAGTTTTTTTTTGTTTTTTTTTAAATAACA
>CAESWR010000196.1:868984-883013 GCA_903171835.1 Mullus surmuletus | reverse complement strand
AAAAAAAAAAAAAAAAGAAAGATCGAATGAAAAGAGGCTTTGTAATCTAAAACAAGGCCGAGATGATCAGAAAAGCGAGAAGGAGCAAAGGCGCGCCTCGGCTAGAAAAGGAAGTGAAGGTTAGGTGTCAAAGGTACCGTAACATTAAGCAGCACCTGCAGGATCTTGGCTTTTTCTTTTTTTTTTTTAAACAGGCTCATAAAGGAAGCACGGCCTCAATCTCTCACACACACATGCACAAACACACAATCATGTTCACACTGTCACTTCGGCATTGTTAAATTTAGCCACGGCGCTTAGCAGGTGTAACAAATGTCTGCGAGCCGAAGCCTGGGAGGTGTTCCTGCAGATCAGAGACGCTGCCGCTGTGTCTGATTACTTGTCTGCTGTCATGGAGCTCTGCTCTCTGCGTCGATCTCTTTCTCTCCGTCTCCCCAAAGCAGCCACAGGGGACAATCACTGCCTCACTCAGTCTTTGTTTAGTTTGTGATTTAGTGAAAAGCATCAGATCCCCCCCTCCCCTCCCCCCTCAAATTCATGCTTATTGCTTGCCCGGCTGCGACGTCAATTAAGGTCAATAAAGCACCGCCTCTAAATTTGATTCCAGACTTGGAACGCGTCAGATGCAATAATCCCGCTGACAATGAGATAAATTGTCAGTTTGGGGAGAAAAAAAAAAGGCAACGCACGGAATATGAGTGTGCTGCCCCTCTCTGATTTGCTCTTTTGAGCCATTTCTGCCTCCTGTCTTCACCCCCCCACAATTTTGCCTCATCATCTCTGTCTCACCTCTGTCCTTCTGCCACAGGGGACACCACACAAAGGATGAGATCCGCTCCGTTTCCAACCCCGGCAGAATTGGATGCTTATGCTAAGAAGGTTGCCAACAACCCCCTCACCATCAAGATCTTCCCCAACAGTGTCAAGGTCCCCCAGCGAAACCACGTGCGCCGCACAGTCAACGGGCTGGATACATCGGGCCAACGCTACAGCCCATACCCTTCCTCTCAGGCCAGTGCCAAGACGGGCCTCCTCGCCATCGTCAAGGTGCCCACAGTCAAAGGCATCCTCAAAGATTTCGCCGGCGGCCGCGCTCGCTTGCACCCCGAACTCATCATGAACCCCCTCGCCGGACCTTACCAAGTGGCTTCGACTAGCACTTTAAACCACCATCACCCGACTCTGCCCAACCTTCCCAGGCCCCAGCAGAGCTTACCCCTTCAACCGCAGGACCCTCCTCAGACTCTACAGATGCCACTCCCTCAGCAGCAAGGTCACACCCAGAGCCTAAGACACCCTCCTCCGATGGCCCAGCACCCCCAGGGGCCGCCCAGACTCCAGACTCTCTCTCAGCACCCAGCCCTCGGCCACCCACAGGGCCCTCCGACTGTCATGCTTCAGCAGCAGCACCTGTCGCAGCAGCAGCCGCCGCCGGGCCTGCAGGGGGGAAGAAAGCTGCCGGATGGCGAAGTACCGCCTAACGTTACTGTCTCTACCTCAACCATTCCACTCTCCATGGCCACCGGGCTGCACCAGGGCCACCAGGCCGACCTGAGCACCATCGTGCATCAGATCAACCAGTTCTGCCAAGCTCGGGCCCAGGGTGCAGGAGCCACCTCCATGTGCGAGGGTCAGATCGCCAACCCCAGCCCCATCAGTCGCAACCTGCTCATCAGCGCTTGCTCCAGGGTGTCCATGCACAGCAACCCCGCCACCCCTGGGTTCCCCCCACCAAACTGCATCATTGGCCCTCAAGAGAAAGCGACTGCCCCAGTGGGAGCGGCCCCGCCACACAGTGTGGCCGCCATGAACCACTTGCCTTCCAACCACACAGATCTCAAGCAGCAGCAGCACCTCCAGCAGCATCTGCATTCCCAACAGAATCAGCAGCAACAACAGCTGCAACACAACGCCCAGCAGCAGAAGATGCGCGCCTGGAATCAGCATCAGTTGGCCCACGGACCCCACCTTCAGAACGGCGGGACTCACCTCTGCAAGCAGCCTTCCCGGGACCCCGCCTTCCACTTTAAAGGTATGGGCTACCCTAGCGATGTGTGTGTGGGTCAGCCTTACACTCTGAAACCTCCCATCGAGCGGCCCACCCCTTCTCCCCCCGTCAACAACAACGGTATGCCCGGTCCCATGGTCCACTACGCCAATAGTCACTACTTCCAATCCCACATTTGGAACAGCAGCATCCTACCCACACCCAACAGTGACAGCTCCGGGTCTCAGGACGTAGCCATGCCATTCCACGGTGCGGGCCCGGGGGGGTGCACCACGTTAGACTGTGGACCCCCTGGGGCTCCCCATTATAGGTTAGGAACAAGCTCCTCCACCTCCTCTGCCCAGACTAATCTGATGCAAACAGCAGATTACTTGGGTGGGGACTTCCAGACGCCCTACTTCCGAGATCAGAATCTGGGGTTAATGGGCAAGATACACAGGCCTCCTCTGAGCAGGGTCGGTCCGGAGGTCGGGGATGGCAGAACCGCTCTCATCCAGCACCCAGGGTACAGATAAGCTATGGCCTTGTCTACACAAGTTATCAAAACCATTTGTTTAGTCTTAAGAAAGGAAACACAAATAAAAACTAAATTGATAACTTAAAACCGCTAATCTTAAAGAGGGTAAATGAATATATTTAATGAAGAACAGTAGTTTTTGGTTGTTGTTTTTTTTTCTTTATAAATCTTGCAAGTGATCAATTGCTCCTTTGTTTTGTTTTTGAGTGCTTTTACCTCGCACTTAAGGGAACTTTTTCATGTGTGAGTGTGTGCACATCCGTACTGTGTGTCATTCCCTGCTTCTTCCTCTATCATACTTGTCAATTTGTGTGCCTGGATTGTAACAGATCCTGTTATGTCGACGTCAGGCCTGTCTGTATAGTTTTCTTATGCATGTAAGAAAGAAGATAAACAGACAGAACCATCACTGAAGAACTGTAACATCTATTGGTAGATGTTTGTTTGTTTTTTTACTGGGTTTGCGTCAGGAACCTTTGGCTCTGACTAGTTTTACTAAACAGGAGGACAATTCTCACGTTGGTGTTTAAGCTTAAAGTCAATATTAAAATGGATCTCGTGAGGACAGAGGTGAGCGAGTAATGATGTTTTCCGTGAGAAAACATCAGACACTGGAGATGAAAAAGAGCTGGAAAAGCATGTGGTATGCACATGTCCACAGAGGTTTTATTCTTTTTTTTTGTGTAATTATTTATTTGTATATTAGGACTAAAGCTTGATTCCTCTGTCACTTAAGGACACATGTAATCAGGTTGTTTGTACATAGTAAGGATCCAGCAGGGAGCAAATATATCCACAAGATGATGCTCTATCCTGCTTCAAATGCTGCAATGAATTCAGGTGTTTAAAACTACTTAAAACTTGCTGCCAGGAAGTTTTGGGCAACAAGAGCGTGAAACGTTCAGAGCAGAAAAGTCACGAAAGAGGAACTCTCCTACACCAAGATGGCCAAAGTCAGGTTAACAAGGACACACTGTTAAGATGATGTGCCATTTTTATGTTTTTTTCCTTTTCACTGTTTTTTCTTTTAACCATGGCAAATGTATTACTTGAATGTTGAGATTATTTGTTTCGGAGGTGTCGAAGGGGATGAGTTAGCTAGGAGTACAATAATAGTGTTACTCGTGTCAACGTAGGAACAAACTGATCAGTTTGGATCCAGACAGCAGTAACTCGAGTGAAATATGTGTAGTTGCTACTGATTCTGATGTGAAGTCTGCTTGAAAAGACGAAATTGATCACTTGCAAGATCACGCAGAGGTAAAACAAAACCCGACTTTTATGTTTTTAAAGTGACACAGCAAATGCATTGTTTATTTTATTGTACACTGGCTTACCTACTAGACTACTGTAACTTTGAAGTTTAATGATTGTGCGTGAATGTTGCCCGCAGACGTGGGCAGAGTTACGGGTGTGTGTGTGTGCGTGTGTGTGCGTGCGTGCGTGTGCGTGTATAAACACAATGACGCCCACATTTTGTTCACCTAACTCCCCAAACAACCCCTAAAAAGCCTTAAGTGTTTGGTCCTTGGACTTTTCCTTGAGCATGGTTTTAATGAAAACCCCAAATAAGGAGAAAGACAATGGTGAAGATACACAGAAACAGCAATTTTTTTTTTCTTTGTTTTTTTTTTCTTTTCCCTGGTCTTTTTATTTTAATTAAGTTTTATTGAATAGAACAGAGCAATTCCTTAGAGATTCTTTATGGAAGGCAAGAAAAAGGAGTAATATTTTGTAATTATATATTTTAGCAATGTGTAGTTACTGAACTGTAACATTTTTTTCATGTTTCAAAGCTTCAGTTTGCAGTTGTGACTATTTATAATACTTGATTTTTTTTTTTTTTTTTGCTTGTTATTTAAATTTTATTTTTCTTCTGTTTCTTGTACTATTGCTGTGAAATGGAAGAAGGTCCATAAGCCTTTCTTTTGTGTCATTCTGTACGACAGATAAGAGGCAAGAGCGTGTGAGTTGTGCTACTCTTTTTGTAATATTGTAATAATAAAATAAAATTCTAATTTATGCTTTAAAAATGTGTCTCAACTGCTCTTTGGATTCCAAACACGTCGTGTCTCGCACATCAGGTACGTTGCTGTCCATTTATAGAGCTTTTGAACCCCCCAAAAGGTCGAGTATGTATAATATGTAATCACGACAGCTCATGCTGAAGGTGGTGATTGTTGCCCCGACTGCAATTGCTCTCATGCCATTTATCCAGGGCAGCTTCTGCCAAATGGAAGCAGGAAGTAGAGTGGACAAAGCAAGCTGTGAAATCCGCAGGATTATCTGTCTGCAGTAGCAGAAGTAAAGCTGAGCCATCTGATTTTTAATGTCAATTTCTAATGTCAAAATCAGACTTTGAATTTCGAAACCATCAAATTTCTTGCACGTAGTTTTATTTCTGACACTTATTTTTTTCTCAAAAATAAAATTCAATTTTAAAGAAATTCTACATCTACATTTTCAACATAGAAAAATTCTGCTGCAAAATAACTGAGTGTAAAAAGGGACCGAGATAACCTCTGGGATCATTGGCTCAATCATCCGACGCTTCAGCCACAGCCGGCAGCGGCGGCGGCATCTCCGGCTCTCCTCTGCTCTGAAGGCCAGCAATCCACTCTCCAAGCCTGGACCTCAGGGTGTCGGTGAGTGAGTGTTTCTCATGTTTGTGTCCCAGCTCACATTGTCGGTGTTTGTGGTGGTGCTGGTGCTGTTTGTGAATCGCATGTTTCGTTCGTGATGCGTGATGGTCTGTATGCTGAATAAAGTGACTTGTGTTTTCATTGGGGCCGAGCTAAGTGTTAGTAAGCAGCAGACATCAGCTGTGACGTCACAGCAAGTGACACATGATTCACATCTTCATCGGGCCAGTGAGATGTAGCCTCCACTGACACAGGAACTGAGATCCACCACTCAAACATTCTACATGAACCTCTAGTAAAAAGGTCAAAAGTTTGTCATGTACTGTGATCTAAGGTTCAGTGGATACTGTACACATATATACTGTATGTGAGTGATGGACATCAGCAGGTCATTGGCTCATTGGATGCTCCTCCATGCTGAGTGTTTCCACCAACTGATTGTGGCGACTCTCAATCTGTGTGATCTCCACACACACTCTCAGGCTCTGCTGCTGCTGTGTGAGACTCCTCCGGTGAATTCAGGTACAAATAAAACATTTTTATTTTCAGTTCACATACCAACATGTTTTAAATAGAATAGGAATTTAAAACAGACTGATGTAATTATAAATTGTATTTACTGACATTTAAAACAGGGTGTTTTGTGGGACGTAATAAGGAAGAATGAGTGGACGGGAGCGTCTGTCGCACTGAAGCTGCTTCCAGGTGTCTGCAGTCCAGGACGGCGACGCAGCTGCCTCCGTCCATCCACCGTGTGACTGGGAGGGAGAAGAAGAAGAGTTATCGATGCTTCACGTCCTGGAGAAGTTCACCACTGTAACAGCTGCATGACTCCAACTAGCCAGCTGAGGTGAAGCCGCCTGCAGCAGCGGGTGGAGGAACCAGGTCACTCCTGATCTTCAGCAGGATCAGTCAGCTGAAAGAAACACACCTTGGCTTACACGGTCGTATAGAATATACTGTTACTTTCACGTTTCACTCTGGACCTTCAATATTTAACAGCAGTTGAGATGTTTACATGCAGTCACAGTAAGATCTCCGATACAAATATTATTTCATCTATTTCAAATCACCTCTGATTGCTTGTTAACACGAAAAGTGTAATTTAAAAACACATAAATTCAGATAGTATGAGTGGAAATGTGCGGCAATTACATTTTTGTACAACTTTCAAACCCAAACCAGCAGCATGAAGATGAGGTTTGTCACTGGCTGCCCGCAGACACGCGATGCTGTCACCATGGTAACACTGTCATCGCACTCGCTGCCTCAGCATCTCCAGCGCAAACCGCGCTCACGCAGCGTTAGTTGCTGATACAATTTACACAAACGCGTTAAAAGTTCAGTGCAGATGTTGTTCAATAAACCCGGTAACGCGCGGGTGTGTGACGTCACATTTAGTGCTGAATTTCACGGACAAAAACGGCAGATAAAGTGAACACACTCACCGGAGCGCCCTCATCCCCGCTGGTCCACACCATCAGCATCCTCTTCTCCTTCTGTCAGTATATGGCGGTTGGCAAACAACTTGTAGGTGCATTACCGCCACCTTCTGGACTGGAGTGTGCAGAATACACTATGTTCAAATTTTTTTAAAAAGCCCTGTTTCTTCTAAAAACCTAAATATTGCCCCAAACACAACATCCCCCCGAATTTCTCCACAGCATCTTATTTATCTGAAAAGTTTCTCTGACTTTGCATCTCTGTGTTTGATATTTTGGACACTGGAAGAGGAGATGTTCTAGTGACTCACAGTGTTCACAGTTTCCTGTTCATGTATTATGAAAAGTGTGTTATTTAGCCCTGTCTGCCCAAATCTCACCCCTGATATGATGTCTTCCTCCTTGCCGCTCCTATGGCTTTCTCCCGTTTCTCCTACTTATTTTTGGCATACTGTAAAACTGTCGAGCTATTCTCTCTCTGTCCCATTTCTTCTTCATCTCTGACTTAACTTTACTCCTTATCTTACTGTATGTTACAACCATTGATATTTGTCCTTTTCTTGTTGCACATTTATCCTCCAGTTCATTACCCTCGAGTCCTATACTTGCTGAACTTGGCCTCTACTCCTGCTCTCTTTATCCCCTCTAACATGGAGTCTATTTCCAGTATTATATCTTTCCTTGATTCTGACCGGCGGTGTTTAATGCTGACCAATGCACTTCTGGAATCTGACGCTATAATCACTTTACTTCTTCTGGCCAGCAGCTCGCCAGCGTTCACTGCCAAATCATCATTGATTCTTTTATTTATTATAATTTGTGAGTCACCAACTACAAATGCTATACCCTGATTTGGATGCATCCGTGTATACTTTAATTAACTTACTGCATCTTTTACTTATATCATTGTTCAGATTCAATCTTCCTGTGTCGGTGTCACATGACCAATGGAGCATAACTTGATTGGTCGGACATTGGATGGTTGAGCCAGGGATCGATTGCTTCTCCCTGGTTACCCGGATCTTGTCTCTGTCTCTTTTTACGCGGAATTCTTTGGCACAGAATTGGAGGCCTCCAGGCAGGAACAGGCTTAGAGAAGGTGGACTTTATTAACAAAAGTTGAACTGTGTCAAAGCAAAATCTCTGCAGCCTCTCAGCAAGGATCCCTTTCACAGGTTTCTTTCAGAGCAACGTGTTCATCTCCGAACTGGACTGATTTGGCTGTTGTGACTGCCGCATGCTTGGTCTTAGGAAGCCTCTCCAGCTCCTTCCTGCGAAAGAAGAAGGGTATGATTACTCACTGGCAGTTGGTGGGGGGGGGGATCTTCTAATCAAACATCTCTAATTCTGCACCTCTGTTTCTTGTGTCCAGCGAGCCGTCTGACTCCCACTGTCTGACCCCATCCCAGCAGCCCGGATCCTCATTGATTTTGCCCACGTTGATGTTCCATTTGTTCCAGTTGACTTCCTCCACTCTGAGACGACAGAAGAAAACGACCTCCAATTAGTGTCGCTCAGCTCTCACCGCGTGCCGTGAACGTATCCAACGCCTCGTCGCTCCTGCTTGTTCATCGCTCACTGTGCTGAGGCGGGAACCTTCTGCCTCGCTCACCTGAAGCAGTGGCGTTGGTCCGGTCCATGCAGAGTGCCCAGCTTCTTGTCCACGCCGCAGCGGAGGCTCCTCTTCAAACACGAAGGAAGCCTCTTCTCCATGTCCAGAATGGTGATGGCCCTCTGAAATGACAAGCGCAAATCACGCCACGGCTCCTCCACCCTCGTGCTCGCGCGCCGCGCGGCCGCCTCACCTGCAGCTTCCAGATGCTGGCGCTCTCCATGGTGATCTTCTCCACCGTGCGGTTCATCAGGGCGATGAGCATGTTGAGCAGCAGGATGTAGGTGAGGATGATGTATCCGATGAGGAGCACGTAGAAAACCTCCTTGTACTGGTAGCCCTCGGTGAACTCCATGTCTCCCATGCCGATGGTGAACTTGAAGAGCTGCAGGGTGGTGTAGGGGATGCTTCTGAAGGAGGGCTTCATGCACTCCTCTCCTTCAGCGCGTGGCTCAAAGAGACGCGTTCCTCCCACTGTTTTGTTTTTTGCAGGAGGCTCAATGAGGAGGGTGACCACCGCTGGGAGGACGAGAAGCAGATGACTTTACTCGCATCGTAAAGGCATCGTTTTGTGGGGGTTGTTTTTTATTTTCAGAGGAGAAATACCTGCCGAAAATCCAAACAGGAAGACGGCATAAACGAAGAGAAAGCGCAGGATATCGCTGAGGATCATCTGCAAATAAAGAGACAGAGTTGCCAGTATCAGACGAGGTTGCCGTGACGGAGCTGCGCGAGCAAAGGTGGACGCACCTTCTGGATCATGACGCTGTAGATGCCCATGTGTCTGTCGCCTCTGGAGTAGTAGAGCAGGTTCACCCAGCTGAAAGCCAGACAGAGCACCAGGAAGCCCAGGTACTCCTGCCGCCCGAAAACGTAGAACACGGCCGAGGCCATGAAGAGCACAGCCTGCACAAAGCTACACACACACAGGCAGAAGATGGCAGTTCTGACCATACAAAGCTGAAATGTATAACATAATGATAATTCATGGCACAATCTGGGATCAAGAAGAAAAAGGTGCATCACAAAGGTAGTTTATCCCCAAATCATCAGTTAGATATAAATCAAATCCTGATTTTTGTTGCTATTTTTTCAGTCGTGTTGGGATTTAGTAAGTTTTGTTGAATTTCACATCAAATCAATGTGAGATAAGGAAGAAAATTGAGATGTGCAAATCAAAAATTCCGACAAATATTTACAAACCACAAAACCCTGAATAAAAAGGATTTCACTAAATAGCAAATCGTAGAGACAAACGCCAGAGACGCGACCCAAATTGCATCAGTCACATCACGTGACCAATAATGGCTCATTTTGTTACAATTGCGCACTTCAAGTACTTCAATTGTCACTTCAAGTACTTCAGTTCAGATTTTTCAACTTTGGCAATGGTCGCATCGCATGAGGGCAGGTTGCGCCTGAATGCATCTGTACATTGACTTCGTATGTAAATAAGTTGCATCCAGTGTAAACACAGCTAAAGTCAAGGTTTGCTGTGATTTGTTGCCTTCTAGAAAAAAATATTTGAAAATGATAATAATAATAATAATAATAGAAAAATAACAAGTAGCTTGATAACTAAATGGACACAGCTTGAACTAACAGCAGCTTCGAGGGAAGTGTGGAGCTGTTTTATGCGTCTGTAGTTTTTTTTTGTTTGCTTTGTTTTCTTTTCTTTTCTTTTCGCAAATGTCCAGTAGTCTGAGTAAATGCTTATTGCTACTTACAAAAGAATCTCATAATATCCGTCAATCAGCAAGGTCCGCAGCTTGGGGCGTTTTCTCTTCATGTCTATTATCTAGAGATTTACATTATATCATTGATTATTCATGTGATTAGAGCACATTGGATTATTAGGTGGATCAAAGCATCACGTACCCCCATGACAAAGAAAAAGCAGTTTGCCACGGCGGTCAGCGCCTGCCCACTAGCATACAGGTAGCCCTTGATGGTGTGTTCGAGTGGAAATGGCGGCTGCGGGTCAGAGCACAAACACAGCGTTGAGTAAGTGGGATCGACCGAGCGATCGCACAGCTTGCAGAGGCCTCACATCTCCATCCTTCTTATCGTAGGCCACCACGGTGAAGATGATCAGGTACAGCAAGTAGACCAGGAAGTTGAAACAAAACATGGATCCGGCGAACCTCTTCCACTTCTCGTCCAGCAGGTGGTTGAGGGGTTCTGTCTGCAGCATCTCGTGCCGGTTCTGAAAACAAACGGGAGTGTGTGAGTTGAAGATTAAAAAACGTCATTGTCCCTCAAGTCACATAGTGAGAGGGCTCAAAACTAGCTGTCGGATTCAAACAAACATGTTGGTGGTGAGGAACTTCTGAGTAAATGAGACCGATAAAACAATGCAACAGGAGCATCTGCAAAAAGTTTCAACACAACAATTATTACACGTTATTGATCGGAAAGGAGGATTAAGACATTGCGGCCGATCAGACTGATGGAAAGCCTAGTGGTCGAACCACAGGACTCACTGGAATGTCGCTGCCGTAGACCAGGATATCCACCACAGAGTTGTCCTCCAGCGAGTCCACAGAGGCCAGGTCGTACAAGGAGCACTGCACAGGCCCATAAACCCACTCTGTGAATTTGCGGGAAAGGTGTTTGGTTTGTCTGTCGTGGAACTCTCGCTTCAGGATGTGTGAGAAAATCTGGCGAGAGAAAGTCAGTGAAAAAATGGGTGCGTGACAAATGGCATCTGTTAGGCCTTTTCGGATTAAAGAGCCTAAACATTATTTCACCACTATGTGTGTGAGCAGCAGCATTTCAGACAAAAACAAAGGGGCGGAGGTCTCAACTCGCTTTGAGTGTCAGTGTTATCTAACATTATTTACTCAGCACACATCATGATGCAAAATGTGCATCAAGAGCGCCATCAACAAGCTGTCAACACGCCAACTCCATCTCACCCCGCTCTTTCCGGTCTTGGCGGCCATCTTGAGAGGCGTCAGACCGTTGCAGTTCTCGATGTCGTCCAGGCTCAGCTCGGGCCTCAGCCGGGCCGTGGTGGTGAGGATGCGGTCGTACATGCTGGTGATGAACTCCGTGTTCTCCTTGCTGTTGTCGGCCACCACCACCAGGGCGTGCAGCACCGTGTTGCCGTGGGAGTCCGCCACCTCCGCCTCAACGCGCCGGTGCACGTTGTCCAGCAGGAACTCCACCACCTCTGGTTGGTTGGTGCACGCGGCCAGAGACAGAGGCAGCTCACCTGGGGGGCGAAGAAAAGAGCGGCTCTTTGCCGTTAGATGCCAGAATATCACCTACAGTTCTCTCCATCAGGGTTTTTGCATTAAAAGTAATCAACAACGTAAACAACATGGAATAAGGGGAGCCTTTAGTAACCATCAATGAATGTGATTTGAATGCTGAATGTCATGTTATTGACAAAGCAATTTGTTACATCTTTATTCATATTCGGTTATGTGGCAAATTCGTTTTTTCAAATCGCCCGGCTGCAGAAAAAAGCTGAGCCACTTATCCTCACATACATCATAATAAGCCTAATAAATATTGGATTGCCATCTCGCAAAATAAGCATGCAATTAATTAAAATAGGTTGCGTGGTGCAAGAAATCCCTCACTGGGGCAACTTAATGAGGTCAATGCAATATGATGCTGCTGACGGGAGACAAGGAGAAACCCACAAGAGTTGTCACTTCTAATGAATCCAAGCGCGGATGGAAATCATGTGAGCTCAGCTTGTGTCTGACATTGGCTCAGTCAGTTTTGGAGATTTTTAACGCAGAGATGTGATATCACACCTTCAGCATCCTCTCACCAAAATAGAAGTTGGGGCCATCGTGTGGCTGGAAGAACTTCCCGCAGGCTTTAGCGTGAACGTTTGCTCCCTTGCTGACCAGCAGCTGGACGTAGGGGAGGCTCCTCCTCTCGATGGCGATGTGCAGCGCCGACTGGCCTGCCAATCACATCATAACACGCTCCAGGTCAAGTCTTGACGTTTCTTTTTCGACCTCTGCGATACGACAAACTCTACCTTCGTAGTAGCTGTTGGTGTAGGCTGCGTTCACAAACTTCTTGGTGTCGTCCAACTTCTCCGAGATTTCTATCAGCAGCTCCACCGTCTCGTTCTTGCCGTCTCTGAGGTGCAGCAGGGCCTTCATCAGCGCCGTCTTGCCGTACGACTGATCTGTGGGTGTGACCGCCCCGAAAATGTTGATGCAAAGGTCAAAAGGTCATTGCAGTCCGTGTGTGTCTTGCATTGAGACTCACAGAGGGAGTCAGAGAGCTTCTTCATGTTTTGCCGCAGGTAGTCGTAGAGGCCCTGCAGCTTTGTGACGTCCCCGCTGGCCGCCGCTTCAAACAACCGGTCAATGTCGAACGTCTTGCTGTCTCTCCTGCCGTCCACCTGCTCACCTCGGATCCCTCTGCGGGGAAAAAAATCGTGCGGGTTAAAGACCCTGCGGCTTCACGCTCGGCAGCCGCCCCCACTTTGGGCTTGGATGACACACAGCAGCCGTGACCTAATGTGTATTTTACAACATTATCGTTGCATGGAGAGCCTCACTTGTCGAAGTTGAGGTTGAATCTGATTTGAGGTTTGTGCTTCTCCATTTCCTCCTGGTAGTCGGTGTCCATGGGGGCTTTGGGCGTCTCTGGACCCAGACCCAAAGCGCAGGCCGTGTTTTCCTGTTTTTCCCCTCTCTGTCGCGCTTTCTCCTCTTCAGTCCGGTCGTCCGCCTCCAGAGAGAAGCCAAACATCTCCGTCTTCTTCATCTTCGCGTCTTTATGCCGGACAGTCTGCCTGGAAGCGATTACACTGATGATTTGATTTGAGATGATTAAACTTTAGAAAGTGAACTGAAAAACAAACAAAACCAATGAGAATAGTCAAAACAACAATAACAGTGTGAACCCAACGTGTCTTGAAAAGGAGTAGGATGGAGCATATGGTTATTTAAACATCTTCTTGTGTATTCTTCATCATTGTCAAATAACATGATCTTGGTTTTACTTAAATTGAATGATCATTTGTTTCTGTCAAACCACATTTTCAGTTTGCACATTTCAGTCGTGATCCTCCCCAGTAGTTCGCGTAAATCGTCCACTGAACAAAAAATATCAGTGTCATCTACAAATAATACAAATTTGTATGTTCTTGAAACTTTGCATATGTCATTTAAATAAAGTATAAACTGTTTCGGACCTACTACTGACCCCTGGGGGACGCCACAAGCAATGTCTAAGCATGATGATGAATATTCCACCGACTTCACACATTTTTAAGGTCTATGAATACTCCAAATGAATGCAGGTTGTGATCTACAGCGTTTGTGATCTCCTCAATTGATTCTGTTAATGCCAGTGAGGTTGAGCTGTTCTAAATCCGTATTGACTGTCAGAAAGTAATTCATGTTCGTTTATAAACTCAAGTTATTTATATTTATATTGGGCCTTGACAAATTATTGTCAAGGCCCAATCTCTGAACATTAAAGGTTTTAAAGCATCTTTTAAACAACAGTTTCACTGGGTAACGTGATCAAAGCAGAGGTTCGCGGCGCTGTATTTGCAACCCGTCTAAAGAAATACTTCGAAAAACACTGCCGCATAGAAGTCTCTCGCTGGATTCATTTCGTAGATAGCCAAACGATCTTGGGAGCAATTCACAGAGACAGTTATGGCTACCAGACATTCTTTGCCAACCGTATTCGGGAGATCCAGAAGGCCGGATCTGTAGATGATTGGAGGTGGGTTGAGGGCAGTCTCAACGTTGCTGACATCATCACAAGAGGAGCAACCCCCGAAGAACTCGATGAACAGTCAGTATGGCAGCAAGGCCC
>CAESWR010000196.1:831590-845677 GCA_903171835.1 Mullus surmuletus | reverse complement strand
ACCACAGTGTTAGAATATAACAAGTACATGGGCGGTGTAGATTTATCCGATCAGATGATTCGATATTGTTCAGTGCACCGCAAAACCAAAAAGTGGTACAAAGTTATGTTTCAGCATTTCCTGGACATTGTGGCCACAAACTCTTACATCTTACACAGAGAACTCTGTAAGATGAAGGGGCAACAACACATGACTAAATTGAAATTCATTGAGACTCTCGCATCTGAGCTTTGTGGGTTTGGTACTAACGCTAGCCGGGGATCCAGGTCAGGCACACCATCTAAATCAGGCCATCCAGCCACACCGTCCAAACTACCCTTCCCACTCACACCAGTCCGAAAGTCTAAACAGATCTGTCTTCCTTTGCACATGACCGGGACCGCCAGGATCTCAGACACCAGACGCAAGTGCATCCACTGCAAAAAAAAAAACGGTGTGGAAGTGCAGAAATTGTGGTGTGGCTTTATGTCTGGTCTTAGACAGGAACTGCTTTGCCGATTGGCATGATTCAAAGTGACTGACCCCCCCCCCAAAAAACAAAAAACAAAACGGTTGACTGGTTTGTATATGTGTAAATAGTTCGATGTATATCATGTGTAAAGCCCACCACAATTATATTTACAATGCTCTTTAGACTTGTAGCCAAGAAAATATCCCATACATGCTGTTTTCTTGTTTGTTTGTTGTTGGTTTTTTTTACATTTTCATCAATAAAATATAAGGGAAATTAAATTTTCTTTGTGATTTTTATCGTTATAGCTTCGTTGCACTGCATTGAAATGCTTGTTGTATTCCGTTAAACAAGTGGTGCTTAGAAAGAAGTTAGTAAGTCTTGTTCACAATACAATAAACATGACATTTCATTTGCACAAGGGAACACCAGCTGCAAGACTACTAGGACACTAGTGACATCTAGTGGTTCCATTTGTTATTTCACTCCTGTATGCCCTTTGCCCAGTTGATGTTAAGATGGTCAAGGTGTTGAACATTTGCCATCAGCCTAGGTGAGATGTTGATGTAGAATCACTAATACCAGTCCGTGAGCTTTTGAGAAGTAAGCTCAAGAGTGAGGAATTGGGGGAAATCTTTTAACAGCACATGGTCTGAGGACTCACTTTCTACTGTATAAGCTAAAAAACTTAAACCACTGTTTTCCAGACATTAAAATATGGAATATCTAATGTCATTCTGCCCTTATTACAAAAACTGGATCATGTGTAATGCGGTTACATCATCTAGCTGCACTACTACAACCCAAGTTACCAATGATGATGGAATAACATTTATTTTAAACCCATAAGAGATTCATTTACAATAATCATTGAGGCAATATCTCACCTGGGCGATATTTGAAAAAAGGAAAATCAGCACTTTAAGATGAAAGCAGCAACAAAAACACCACACCTTCCATATTTCATGTTACTTTGTGTGATTCTTTTATTTGCCATATTATAACAATGTGAAGCAAGTTAAAACATGGAATTTATGGACCACCCCTCAGGCGCAGGACGAGGTGGAGTGTGGACTCTTTCAGGTGCGGCCATCTTCCAGCTGCTTGCCGGCGAAGATCAGCCTCTGCCGGTCAGAGGGAATGCCCTCCTAGTCCTGGATCTTGGCTTTGATGTTTTATATGGTGTCGCTGGGCTCTACTTCCAGGGCGATGGTCTTAGCAGTGAGGGTCTTGACGAAGATCTGCATGCCTCCCCTGAGGCGCAGGACAAGGTGGAGCGTGGACTCCTTCTGGATGTTGTAGTCAGACAGGGTGCGGCCATCTTCCAGCTGCTTGCCAGCAAAGATCAGCCTCTGCTGGTCGGGCGGAATGCCTTCTTTGTCCTGGATTTTGGCTTTCACGTTCTCAATGGTGTCACTGGGCTCGACCTCGAGGGTGATGGTCTTACCAGTGAGGGTCTTGACGAAGATCTGCATGTTTACACCTGAGATGGGCAAATGACAGTCAACCCACATTGCTGAGGACCTTTCAGGAAGTAAATGCATCAGCAATAAAATAGTGCTGAGGAAATCTTTTTGTGGTTGTTACTGAAACTTTGAGAGTTTTTGACAGAATGTAGCCTAGGCAACCCATTGATCATTGATTATATTACACTGGAGAGCAGAACAGCTGCTGTATCCTCCTGAACCTAATGTTATGATGTCGGCAGTAGAACCAGCGCCATTTTAAACCCAAGCTATTGTTGTTAGTTTTGTTGAGTTATCTGCTAATGGACGACATGGCCATTATGCGACATCATACCGACATCATACCAACATTTTAATTCGTGTTGCTTTAATTAAATATCATTAAACATCGTTAATTGTCTTAAAAGGGGCGAAAAACGACTTTACTTACGATGTAGTTGACCGACACCTCCCAGCAGTGACAGCAGCTGGAGAGCGGACCGGCGTATTGATACAAGAGACAGTTTCCTCCGCAGATGAACATAGTTCCCAGCTGTTGCGCTACACTGCAGTAAATGTATTAAAGTTGACATTAAAATGGTTTTTGATTGTCATTATGATGATTCCAATCTTATTTCATTACAATGCCGGGGTTATTAAATGTTTCTTCTTTTTTGCTGGTTATTGACAAAGTAATGCACTTTAAGGAACACCATTCAAAGTCAAAACACTATAATACTACTATACTAATACTAATACTACTACTACGACTGGGCTATCACTACAACTACTACTAATAATAAATAATACAAGTTGTTTATATATGAATATATTATTTATATGTCATTTATGTATTAATTATTATATTTGCCTTTCTGACACTCACCTTACAATAAATGCAGAACAACCAATAAAACCATAAGAAATATACAAACCAAAGATGTGATGTATTCCTTATTACCAGGAATGCAGATATATTGCAGAAACAAAAAGCAGAGAGTCAAGCGAGGCATGTCTAGATAATAAATACCCTTTAGGTAATAAAGCTCTAAAACCTGAATATTATTTCATTTATTATTTTCTTTGCTATCCAGTTTTTATTCATTGACACAATCAAAACACAGCATTGTGAAACAGATTTATCCTCTGTGACTGCAAACCTCTTGGACAGCTAGATTGTTCTAAAATCTAAACTGATTAATATGTTGCCATAGTATTTTTTTCACTTACAATACACATTGTCATCTGCTCCAGCTAAGGACAAAAACCCTTAAGCACATTTTTTCTTATGCTGACAACAATGTTCTTCTGATATAAATGGAGTCCTTGTTCTACATCTTGAAAGTGCCAAGACAGAACATTTGCTGCTGATGCAAAACCAAATGTGATTTCATGATCTCTTGGGATGTGTGTAAATAACTGGTATTTCACAAAGTTGTTCAAAGTCGTGGTTGGCAGTGAAACGTGATCCCTGATGGATGTTTTTGAGTGATTAGACCACTTCTGGATGTAATCACATTTAACACAACAGAAACAATATGACTCCTGCTGGACTCATTCTATGAAGTTTCTTTTTTCACGGAGTAGTACTGTTAAAACCATACAAAAGATTGTTAACAAATCTCTACATGTAGATCCTACAATACCTGCACAAGCATTTTCATAAAGGCTACTAAATTAAATACTGTGCATTAGTGAATGTTGATTTTTCTGTATATTTGTGAACTGTTCTGCCAACACTTTAAAGACATACTTGCTGTCCATGACAAAAAAAATGGATATGAAATTACTCATCAAAAATTCCTCTTCCTGGTTAGTTTGTTTTCATGGTGATGCCAAACACCACTAGATGTCAGCAGACTCCACATCATCGTTTCAAAAGAGAGGAACCATGAGGTTCTTATTTGAAGTATGCTATCTAGGCCACTGGACAAACAGCCCTTTAAGAATTTTTGTGATTCATTCATTAGTTTCGATGTCAGATCAGATATTACCTAATATTTAAAGTCATAGTGAACAGCACCTTACCAGAATCATTAGTGTAATAGATTTATTTTACTTCGCTCCTTCAAATGTAATATAATGCATCCTAATGTGAAGTGTATTTCTCATGAGAAGGTTTTGATACACCACAGGGGTGGGGGAAACACTTGGGACTCTTAAGACACCTGTCCCATTGCTCAAGTGAACCAAGAAAAACAGGAAGTTCAGTTCAATTGTTTATTAAGGGATAAGGATTCAGCATTTGGTCATGTAAAGAAAAATGCCATGGGCTTTTGTAACACTTTGTATAACATCTTGTAAAAGAGATCACAAATATTTCAGGCAGATACAGTTAAGAATATGGAATCATCTTTCATTTTACTGGCCACCCCTCAAACGAAGGACAAGGTGGAGCGTGGACTCCTTCTGGATGTTGTAGTCGGACAGGGTGCGGCCATCTTCCAGCTGCTTGCCGGCGAAGATCAGCCTCTGCTGGTCGGGGGGAATGCCTTCTTTGTCCTGGATCTTGGCCTTCACGTTCTCAATGGTGTCGCTGGGCTCGACCTCGAGGGTGATGGTTTTGCCGGTGAGGGTCTTGACAAAGATTTGCATACCCCCCCTGAGGCGCAGGACAAGGTGGAGAGTGGACTCTTTCTGGATGTTGTAGTCAGACAGGGTGCGGCCATCTTCCAGCTGCTTGCCGGCGAAGATCAGCCTCTGCTGATCAGGGGGAATGCCCTCCTTATCTTGAATCTTGGCCTTCACGTTCTCGATGGTGTCGCTGGGCTCGACCTCGAGGGTGATGGTTTTGCCAGTGAGGGTCTTGACGAAGATCTGCATGCCACCCCTGAGACGCAGGACAAGGTGGAGTGTGGACTCTTTCTGGATGTTGTAGTCAGATAGGGTGCGGCCATCTTCCAGCTGCTTGCCAGCAAAGATCAGCCTCTGCTGATCAGGGGGAATGCCTTCTTTGTCCTGGATTTTGGCTTTCACATTCTCAATGGTGTCACTTGGCTCCACCTCGAGGGTGATGGTCTTGCCAGTGAGGGTCTTGACGAAGATCTGCATGCCACCCCTGAGACGCAGGACAAGGTGGAGTGTGGACTCTTTCTGGATGTTGTAGTCAGACAGGGTGCGGCCATCTTCCAGCTGCTTGCCGGCGAAGATCAGCCTCTGCTGATCTGGGGGAATGCCTTCCTTATCTTGAATCTTGGCCTTCACGTTCTCAATGGTGTCACTTGGCTCCACCTCGAGGGTGATGGTCTTGCCAGTGAGGGTTTTGACAAAGATTTGCATGCCTCCCCTCAAACGCAGGACAAGGTGGAGTGTGGACTCTTTCTGGATGTTGTAGTCAGACAGGGTGCGGCCATCTTCCAGCTGCTTGCCGGCGAAAATCAGCCTCTGCTGATCTGGGGGAATGCCCTCCTTATCTTGAATCTTGGCCTTCACGTTCTCAATGGTGTCACTTGGCTCCACCTCGAGGGTGATGGTCTTGCCAGTGAGGGTTTTGACGAAGATTTGCATGCCTCCCCTCAAACGCAGGACAAGGTGGAGGGTGGACTCTTTCTGGATGTTGTAGTCGGACAGGGTGCGGCCATCTTCCAGCTGCTTGCCGGCGAAGATCAGCCTCTGCTGATCTGGGGGAATGCCCTCCTTATCTTGAATCTTGGCCTTCACGTTCTCAATGGTGTCGCTGGGCTCGACTTCAAGGGTGATGGTCTTGCCAGTCAGGGTCTTGACAAAGATCTGCATGCCTCCCCTGAGGCGCAGGACGAGGTGGAGCGTGGACTCTTTCTGGATGTTGTAGTCGGACAACGTGCGGCCATCTTCCAGCTGCTTGCCGGCAAAGATCAGCCTCTGCTGGTCTGGGGGAATGCCTTCTTTGTCCTGGATTTTAGCCTTGACATTCTCAATGGTGTCACTGGGCTCAACCTCTAGGGTGATGGTCTTGCCAGTCAGGGTCTTCACAAAGATCTGCATGTTTGTACCTGGGGGAAAATCAGCATAAAATTGTAAATTAAAATAAAAAAGTGAAGGAGCAGCGTGATTCACCTTTTTATCTAAAATGACAAAAAAGCGTTTAAATCTTATTTAAACAGTTTAAGTTTGACATACATGTATTAATAATGGCTGCCTAAGCAGACAGTAGCTGCTCAACAACAGCCTATCAGTCAGCGCCATTTTGAGCTCATATTGACCTCCCCTTTGTTCAGCTCCCATCACCCTCTAATGGACGGTGGAGAAGTGTTGAGTCATTGCTAAAGCTACCGCTGACAAACCACAGCTTATTCTAAAGGAAAGGTCGATTACAAAGAATGAATTGACGTTATAACTGGCGAACAACCGAAACAGATGAAATACCGAAACGGAAAAACGACGTCACGGAGATCAAAGCAGACAACGAATTCTCTTCCGCGAAACGGTCAAATCAAAGAACTATCATCGACTCAGCTCCTCACGAAGCCATTAAATGTTTCGGGTATAATAATAATAAAGACATATTGTCCAATACTTACTGTTTAAAAACAGCTTAAGCGACGATTCGGTCTCTCGATATGTCCGTTGCGGATGTGTGACGCTGCAGTGGCGAACACTGCTTATATACCGGAGCCTGCCTACGTCACGACCCGCTGTGAAAGTAGTTCCCGCCCCTTCCTTGACACACTTCTTCCTTATATTATATATTATATGTCGTAACCACGTTTTCTATTCAAATGGTACGTATATACTTATGACATGAATTGTTTTTATTTCAATAGTGTGTGGAAAGCGACGTTCTGGGATACTCTGTGGCGGAATAATACATGAGTACACTTCGGCTGCCTTTGCAGAAATTTCGAGAATAGCACAGCAACAAGGAGGTTTTCCTTGGTTCTGATTGGATGGCGCGACTGTTTGTTTCACCAGCGATTGGTTGCTGTGGGACTGTGAGTAACGTTGTTTGATGGCTTATGTTTATGACTATGTGAGGTTATAACTTCCCGACAGCTCACGAGACCTAGATAGATTATAAAAAAAAGGGCTTGTGTAAGTTTAGGAGACGTGGCTGGTCAAATATGGGCAGGTCACTGTCCCATTTTCTTTCTATCAGGCTCGTTTTTTTAAAAAGACCGTGAACAAACTGCCATATATTCTCTTTAAAACAGGAAATAAATGCCTGTTGTCAGACAGAACGTGCCTGGTGACCCTGCTGCCAGCTGCCGTAACAGCAGGGCAGGGTATTTTAGGCAAAGTGTGGAAGGTAACACTGTTGACCTCTTTTGACCAACCAAATTAGAGCTCCCGGCAGTTCCCATCAGCCCCTGCTCCCTTTGAAGGAAAGTGATTGTTTTGGTTACAGCCAACCCTAAAATCATTGTGAAACATAAACAGCTGGCTACCTCTGGTTATAGTAGATACGTCTTTTGGAGTTTGGAATCATATGATATATTTTTTTAAAAATATCTGGTGACCAAAGCTCTCCAGGTTCATGTGACAAGGGTGATGAAACCTCCAAACACAACCCACTTGCAACACACTGTATTAACCTGTTACTTTATGACAGGAAAAACACGTGGAACATGTTGGGGGAAAAGGTGATACTAACAACAATAAATACATAAATAGGCCCCAATATTGAATCAATCTCTAGGACTGTAAGCTATAAACAAATTATATGGCTTGGTGTGTGTGACCTATTGAGAAAAACACAGGAACATCGACTGTGTATGGAACTAGTTTAAGGCAAAAGTCACACACGTCTATTAATAGAAGCTATGCAAGATCAGCAGAACATAAAATCTAGACAAAAAAACGAAACCAAGGAAGGCCTGGACATAATGGCCTAAAATAACATTGCAATGTTTTTTAGACTATACGTTGATCTCTCCCCAATGTCTGAATTCACGCTTCGTTTTTCTTAAATTCATAGTGGTTTCGAATGACACTGCCTTAAAACCACATCTTGCAAAAGTGGAAATCACGACCTCCAAGTTGCACTGCATGCTTTTATTGAGTTGCAGTCACATACAGTACTTTGGAGAGCAGTTGAGTGAAAATACTGAAAAACACACACTGTCAGACCATAGTCATGTGAGTCTGGTATCCAACCCTATGCATACAGCCTGCGGCATAAACAAACGTTTCACAAAATGTCACACACACACACCCTACTGGAAAAAAGTTATGTGTTGATTAATACTCAGAAAACTCACATTCTTTATTCCTGTGTAATGGTTGTACAACATATGGTTGCATATTTGTAAATAAATACTGTTCCTCTTCAGTTAAAAACGTAGGTGTTTGATTCTTCTCACAGCTTCAAAAGGAAAAAACAATCCTTTTGTTCATACAATGACGCATGCATTTCTTAGGTGACTTTAAAAACAAAGGTACCAACAAAATAAATGACCCCACCTTAATGGCACAGCCTTTTGTTTGGTTTTAAAATGCAACCACAAGACCAGGGGCCATCGTCAGATAGACTGTCATAATGCTTCACGATTTATGTGTCCATGGTATAGCAACAATCACAAAGCACTAACCTGGGATAACGTTGTGCATGATGCTCCTTATATGATTATCTGCCTTTGAGAAATACATCTTTGTCTCACAACTGATCAGATTTCACTTAAATGAGATTATGATGCCTTTGAATTGTGCTGAGTAATAATGAGGAAGTGTTGCAATATTCCAGTATTAAGCTAACCTCCAATATCCACAGCAACACACATGACAACTTCTAAAATGCTGATTGAAGTGAATTTTCTCAAGTAACATCTGCAGATTGTATTTAGTGTATAAGAGGATTTCTATATGTTATAATAGACCTATGTATACTGTATATATTTTGGCTGATTGGTGTTGAGTCATGATGGTACGTTGTAGACGTTTCAGAAAGATCATGGCAGTGAGATGTGATGATGTACTTTTGCTTTTGTAAGATAACATATATTTGCATACTTAAATGTGTCTCCTGTCGTAATATAAGAACACTGTATACTTTGCTCATATATTTCTTTGATCTGTACAGAGAGAATGTCACATCACCAACGATGGATGACTGCAAACATTCATCATTGAGTTCATCCAAAGAATGAGTGAACGCCTAGATGACTCTAGAAAACTCCCTCACATTAATAATAACTGGTAATGCCAGTTTGCAAGCAGTGACAGAACAAATTAATGGCTGTATAGGTAGGCAGACAGTAATTATCAGTCATTTTTGTGATATGTTAAAAGACCCAGGAGGGTAAACACAACCAGCATCTGAGATTTATGGCAGTGTTCGTCAATGTGTGCTGTAGAAACCAACATGGGGGCCCCGCCAGATAGAGAGAAGTGCTGATTTTCTTAGAACAGGCGACTTCAAGCTCTGGCGAGCTTACTTGGCTCCCCACATTTAGCTCTCACCATCATTACAGATTACTATTGGACTGCTAGCTAAACTAAACCGCATATCCAAGCTCAGATATGTGTCCATAGCTCGGTGGGGTTCTATTTGTGGGTGGTTAATATGACACAGCCCGGAGAGCCCTCATTTATGTATCTAGGTCACAACACTCCCTTGGCACCCCCCACCCCCAAACCTGCATCCCAGTGCTGTGTCATATGACACCCAACCCGTGATCCGCCGTGTCAGTTTTTCCAACACAGAGCTGTGTGTCTGGCTGAACTGGATCAACCCCTGTGGAATGTGTTTGTGCAAGTCTGCTGTACTTTGCCCTGCCCGTGCATGGAATGATTAGGAATGTTCCAGGAAAAACAATCTTTCAAGATTGAGAGTAAGAGTTCGTCAAGTTATTGTTTACTCTTCTTAAAAGTATCTATTGTATTATTAATAAATAGCATTTTCATTTCTACAGAGTGGGACTTACTGAAGTATTTGATGTAAAGGTCGAACTTATCATGTAGAGGTGAACTTTGGCCTAAATCAGTGTTTAGCTCTTTAGAAAGCCTTCTGGGTGGGGCATCCAGTTCCACGACAACAATTTTTCAAAGGACACACGTCACACAAGTTTCACCGGTGCTTTCGGTCACAGCTGGATTTTCTCCTCCTCTATGTGACTCCTTTTTCTTTAACCAACAGAATGGACCTTGTGAAACACACCGGTGGCTGCCACTGTGGGACTGTTAGGTTTGAAGTCTGGAGTACCCCAGACCTCCATGTTTTCCATTGCAAGTACGAATACTAAACTGTTTTACATCAGAATGGAAAGCACATATTTTATAATTTATTTAAATCTAAAATGAAAGGGGTCAATGTTGTTTTGATTAAAAATAAACATTTGAAACAATGATTTGGTGCATGTACACGTTTTCCATTGTTTCTCCAGCTGTAGCATATGCACAAAGAAACAAAATCATCATTTCATCGTCCCAAAAAATAACTTTATACTCCTGCAGGTAGGAATCCCCCGTCACAATCAACCTTTTATTCTTAAGGCGGCAAGAGCAGTTTGATATGGTTTATTTTTGTTCCCTTCCCTCTTCCCAGGGCTCGGATAATCTGACCTCTTACACGTTTAACACTCACGTTGCGAAACACACCTTCTGTAAAACCTGTGGAGTCCAAAGTTTCTACACGCCACGCTCCAACCCTGATGGATATGGTGTGTCTGCTTACTGCACACAAGACGGTCACGCTGCTCACGTGTTGTAAACCTGTTTCATCATGTTTACTGCAAACCAACTCTGTGAACTGAAAAGTAACCCTGTTATATGAAGATAACAAAAGTATTTTGTATACGAGGATTGAATTATGAATCACAACAAATTTGGTGTCTTCTTCATGTGCACACGAATAAGCTATTTTCTGTTGTTGTCTCCTCACCAGGTGTTGCTCCACACTGTCTGGATCCGGGGACTGTGCGAAGTGTCACAGTAGAGAAGTTTTGTGGGGAGAAGTGGGAAGAAAGCATACAAGCTCACAAGACCATCAGAGACATGTCTAAATGTGAGGAGGATGTGCAGCAGAGAGAAAATAACACTTCTTTGAAATAAGAATCAACCTTTAATCAACCACTTTCACAGTGTTGTAGTGTTGGCTTGGAACAATAAAGTTATTTTCAGTGGCAAAGGGAATGTGAAATTTCAGATAATTTACAAACTTTACAAAAATATTCTCATTGATTTAACCCATAAAGTGTCATAGATAACATCCCCATGAAAAAAACAAAGCTTATAAGATTGGTAAACACACCCTAAACTCAGGTCCAAGACCTCATCCAAGTAGTTAGACATTTGTAAATGTAACAATCAGTGCATCTAGATAAGTTCAACTTTTAATAGATCTTCAAGTTCTTGGGACCCCCGGGGATCGTTTGGAACGTGTTTATGAACATATACCGTGAAAACATTATGTAGAGGTAACGGAACCACAGGAGTTGAGTGCGATGACAAAGCATGGCATTCTGAAAAGACAAGATGGGTGTTTGGACAAAGCTCTCAGACACCAAAGCATGGTCAAAATCTGATACTTCTTCTAAAATGTGTAGATTTAGCCGCAACATTTCAGCCGCTATGGTTTAATGTGTTAAAAAGACGTGTTCAATAGTAGACTCAGCAGAGCGGCTATTTCAAGAGTTACCTTGGCTTGCCTGTAGCCCTCTGAGCCTATAATGCAGCAGAGACAGGAGGGGAGCAGCCAGCTGAGGGGAAGTTCCAGGAAAGAGATATACTTCCTGAGGAGGCCAACAGTCACCAAGGACAGCAAACAGCAGTCTGCGGGAACAGACAGAGGCAGAGTCGGCGGTTAATGTTAGTGACAGCTGCAGGCAATTATCTGGGTCATTCTCAAGGCTCGGATGGTGGGAATTAAGGATATGATGATGTCTGCGGTGAGGGGAAGCCTTGTGGGAGACGTGTCAGGAGGATCCAGAGAAAACTGCAAAAGCACCAAAATGACATTACCAGTCACAAGGTGTCAATATATGCCTGGTTTTCATCCTGCAAACAATGCTTGCATACAGCAGGGGTTTGTAAGGCACACAAGGCTTAAAGCCGTCTATAATGTGCAGGGCGCCTCGTTGCACAGCCAGGTGGAGAGGCTTTACAATCACGTTGGGCCTAATTCTCTCCTGATGCCCAAACAGGCTGCTGTTAAACCAGTCAAACGTGCGGGGCGTGAATGCCCGTAATGTCACACATAACCTTGAACATGATTCATTGCGGCCTGCTGTTTGATTATGATTACTCACAGACGACCGAAAGAGAACAGGGAAGTAATGTTGCCCTTGATAAAGTGCATTTCCCAAAGCTTGGTGAGCAGTGTAGGTCGCATGTAGTACATGATTAACCTCGCAGGCCTGCTAGGTTTGCCTTTATGCAAAATTGGCCGCACTCTTGGCCTGTTGTGACACGTTGCTCACTGTCCTACTTTTCCACTGACATCCTGTTTTAAAAAAAGAAAAAAAAATCTCCCCATGGGGATCATTATACGACAGCCTATCAGAGTGGAGACAGTCAAATTTGTGGTTTATAGCAGGTTCTAGAATGAAAAAAACAGGCATGAATTATTTGTAATGTACCTTAACAATCACAGCAAAGACAGGAGACTAACATTTGGTATAAGAACACCGCACTGAGTTTAAGTGTTACTGCACGACTGAAAAACAAATGTTGCATGTTGTCCAGATGTCCAGCCGGCCTCGTGCTGCCACCATCAGACCAAAGCGTTTAAAAGAATCAGAGGAATCAAGCTGCCACTGTGAACAGAAGAGGGCGCTGTGCAATAAGAAAATATCTAACTAGAGTTCCACGGTTTGCAGATCGGATAAGTGATGCTGCACACATGAGGAACCGTTGTTATTTGCCTCAATGTGAAGCAATACAGAGTAAGTTCAGTTTGAACTTGTGAAATGCAATGTGACATTAATGCAATTGTCACACCAGCAAAAGCAGTCACTATCTCCTCTGCTATGCTCAAGGGTTGTTTTTTCCTACAAGCGTTCTTTCTGGGTGACAGCTATTTTAATAATAGATTCTGAAAACACCAGTTTTCTCTTGTGTCAGACTTACCATTGGGTACCTGCCCAGTGGAGCTGAGGTGCCTGTAGGTGGAAAAAACAATGTTATGCACTAAAAATGCAGAGGATGACAAGGGTTTGGAAACACTGCAATATTACGAGCCAAGATCTTGACATTCGAATTTTGCCTTCACTGACAATAGAAAAATCAAGTCAATGACCGCAAGCTCTCTGAAAAAAAAAAACAAAACAAAAGAAAAAAACCCCACTGCTGCAGCCAAATGTTTTTAGGTCTGGTTGTGTTTAGTGCAATGAAGCAACAAAATAATTCTTCATGTCATATTCCCATGCTACACAGAAGAAACATTTAAAACATTTGTATACACCAAAGCTGTGTGACAAAACCGAGAGGAACAGGAAACTCCTTATATTTAGAGGACTATGAAACCAGATCATGGCCCCTCTGGGCTCCGGCCTAATGGCAATCATGAGATGTGATAATAAACAGATGAGGGCCGCGGATTGACAGAGCTGTAAAGGATCAGTGAGCGAGGAAGACTGTGGTCAAAATGGTGGGTAATCAAGTCATCAAAGCAATACGCGCGACTTTGCTGCCTCCAGAAGAGCGTCAAAAACACTCGGCCACCTACAGGCTGATGCAACTGGCTGGGTTGGCCCCTCCAAACCAACGCTGCCCTCCCACCTGACCACTCCGGGGACAGGATTTAGAGCTGCTCTCTGGGAGCCGAGCCGAGCGCCTCTGAGGATTCTGTTTGGATGACCTCTCAGCTATGTAACAAACCAATTTTGAAAAACAGGCCGTGTATGTGTGCGCCTTTGTGGGGAAACTTTCTGGAAAGATGGATGTTGTCGCACATCAAAATGTTCTGCGTGTTCCTGGACGGCATTTTAAGTACTGGGCGAGCTGTAGGATTTGAAAGAAGTGTGTGCGTGTGGGTTTGGTGGGTGGGTGGGTGGGGGGGGTTGGAGGTTTCTGAAAAGCTTAGTACCTGACAGCTTTATAGATGGCTGTGTGATTGGCATGGCCGCTCACTCCTCTCCCATCGAAGGTCAGCACCTGAAACAATAAATATCTCACTGTGCGGCTGAAAAAGCAGAATCCGGGTATCTAAAAATGACGCAAAAACCAAGGGTGAGATATTTCTTGGGCTAATGGAAGGGTTCCTGCGTCTAACTGTGGAGGTGCTTGGCAGCTGACAACTGATATTTAAAAGCCTTTTTCTGCGTGCACGCCAGAGGAAC